>CAEGAG010031007.1:0-21198 GCA_903067065.1 Brachyrhaphis terrabensis | reverse complement strand
ATATTATAGAACATGAACGTGTAGTACAAATAAAATCAGCTAATATAATATTGCAATGAGAGTGAATCAGAAATATATTCTGTACTCTTAGTGACAGATTTGACCTCAATATGGATTTCTGGTTTTCTTTGAGCTCTGACATGTTGATTCATGTTGTCACCGACTTAGATTTGTTTTCAACTAAAGAATATTCTATTTAAAAGGGAATTAATTATGCTAATTTCTTCTTAAATTCATAAAACTATATGCCTTTGGTTTAAGTGCATAGTTAATAAATGGTGGTGCAAAAAATCCTCTAATAGCCAATAATCGCTGCATTCAGTGCTGTGGCAGGGAGAAGCCTTCTGTTAATGCTGCTTTAAAAGTGAACAAAGTGCCTGAAGCTAAAATTACCAATTGGTAGTTTGCCAAGATTTGTTGTTTGAGTAGAACACATGTGTTCTTAAATTCTGTCATTTTATACATTGACTCATAGATTGCAGTGTAAGTTTGATGAAATGTTTAGAGATACTGCAGAGTACCTCTGCTGTGTTTTAGCGGAGGGGGAAAGGAAAAGAGAAAAAAACAGACATGATTTTGTACAGACAATATCTTTGTTTTTGTAATATTTTGACATTCTGAGGTGTGTTCTTCCTAAAATCACTATAAAGTTTTTCTCTCCAGCCATTGTTTTCACCACAGGTCACTTCTAAATGAACAGGTAGAAATAGGATGAACACACACCGAGGGATTTCCTCCAGAAGACTTGGTGGTGGTCAGGCCGCCATGTTTTTCTATTATAAAATATTTAGTTGGCAGGAAATGTAAAAATATTACCAGGTAATTTAAATGTTACTGAAAGACATTGCTAGTAATAGTTAATAGTTTTAACTATAGAATCTTAAAAACAACAAACCAAAAAACAAAAAAATACAATTAAAATAAATATCAATGTTTTGGACTTCCAGAGTTTCCCTCAATGTATTATAAGCTGGTGGGCCATTGCTTATTTATTTAAGTTTTTTAAAAATATTTGCATTTGTTTAAGACTTGTTTGTTGGTGTTCAGATGGTAATCTTCCAATAGCACATGATTATGAAGTGATATTTTCAAATTTTCTGTCAACTTTAACTATTTTTTAGCTCAAAAACACAGTGGGGCAATGGCTGAATGACTGTCGAGCGCCCAACCACCGGGCTTAGCAAGTTTTCTGGGGGAAACCTTGCACTTCTGCTAAATTCCAATCTAGCCTGCCCAAGGCATAAATGAACTAACCAGCTGCTTAGACATAAAAGCGAACATTTTAACACAGATCACTGTTTAGTAACTTCAGGGGTGCAGCCGTGACGGTGCGCGAGGCAGCCACCACATGGAGATGCCAGCGGTTTTATTGGTGACCCCGCAGTCTCTGCTTCCCTCCCTGTTTATAACAGGGACACTCCACGCTTATAATACACAGATAAGTTCTTATGAGTCTGGACAAAGATAAGAACTCTGTTCCTGATCATATTTTCTGTTGAATGATGAAAACACTCATCGATAATGTAAATGAAAATCAATACCTTCATTCTTGACACAGTGAGATGTTTAAGATTGTTGATGCCATTTTTTAAATTTTCATTTGTTAAAAATAACAAATAATTGTTTAGTTGTAAATGTGCCAGAATGTTGTTTTGCCCAGTTTTATATGTAGGAACATTAACAAATATAGTTAATCTTCAGGAACCAATCCGTAGCTGTCACATCTGCATGAATCACCCCACTGATCTGCTGCTGACTCTGTTTTCAGCTCAGAGAAAGCACAAAACCATGTTACACAGCTGATAATCATGCAGGAAAGCATGTATGCATGCCTAAATAATCAGTCATGTTACCCTGAAAATGAACAACGATTGGAGTGACACTGAGCTGCAATAGAAGGAAAAACAAACAGGTTCACTTTCGATTCTTTCAGTCCAATTAAATGAAACAACAAAGAAGTAATAGTGAACTCAGAACCCAGGGAAAATTAAGTTTACAGCAAAACGCTTTCTGGTATAATAACCAGAACTACAACCAACATAACCTCCCTCTCTGGATCACCAGGTATCCAGGGTAACATCATCTGTCCAGACAGCAGGACCGTCCTCCCCATGGCTCCTGTTGTCTCAGAAATAACTCCTGCTGGCATCCTGGCTCCAGTTTTCTTAGAAAGCTCTTATGTCTGTGTACAGCCCATGCTCTTCAGAGACCTGAAGCCATTTTTCTGCTGCTTCCTTTTCCCAGTCAGATATACGTTCACTTTCTTCAAATCTTATTCTTAGGTTAAAAAAATGCACAAACTAGTGAAAGTGGTTCATAGCGGTGAGATAAAGCCTGGCAGAAAGCAGTTTCAAGAGGGAGCTGACCTTGATTCTAAGAATACGAGGAATTTTGTTCGTTCAGTTAAGTTTCCGCTTGTGCTTCAATATTTCAGCCATCCTGTCCCAGTCATTGTGTGTGACTGTGGCTGCTGATTGTCATCCAGTGGAATGTTTTACAAGTGTAGCTGACAGCTACACAGCTGACGTCATCGCCACACCGCTGCTGCACTGTGGCACGGCTACGAACAGGAACACAACTTCCTGTGCTCATTCTTTCATTTCATTAGACTAATGTGCCTGTCTGATAATGATCATTGGCATAGCTAACAGCTAGGCATGAGACTGTATGACATTTTCCTGTAGTCTATTCCACAGTTCCAAAAGCCAAAAAATGTGAAAACGTTTCTTATTTCTTAACTTAAAAGAAAGAAGCAATCATTTTATTCCTACTGTTTCTAAAATAATTAAACATATTGATTGCTATTAAGTATTGCTTATTAAACCTGTCAGGGGAGTTTTCCTTTCTACTGTCGCTCTTTGCATGCTCAGCATGAGGGATTGCTGCACATTTGACGACACACACAGTGCACCTGATACCTGTTCAGATAGAGTGAATGCTACCAGTCAGAGACCTGGTTTGATAACTAGCATTAACTTGGAATGAGCTTAGTTGACTTTTAATGTTACTGTATAATTAAATAGTATTTACTTTTTAAAAATTCTTCTCTTTGAAAAGTGATTTGAGACATTTTTTGTTGTGAGTTGGAACTGAATTGAAAACTCTATTGACTAGAATTGAAAAATTTATATTGCGGGTTTTTAAATAGGAATAGTAAGTTTGGATAACAATTTTGTCTTTTGGTCATTAATAAGTCGTAGCATATGTTCCTAAACAAGGGGTGGGCATTTATCAAATTGTTTATCATTTATTGTGATAAATTTCTCATAAGAATTTTGATTTATTGTTGTCACAAGAATTCCAAATAATAAGGTTTTATAAAAATCTTAAACTGTGTGTATTGTTGGAATTGTTAGTTCTAGTATTTTCTCCACTGTTTGTTCAATAAATGGTCATTTAGTGATGCAAATCACATGTATGTGATAAGAAGTCATAAATATTTTTCTTGTCACTTTTATTGCTATCACAATAGTACCAGCCCTATACCATAAACTAATTTTGATTAAACCCAGAGAAAGTTCATCACAGTACAACCTGCTGGTTGGTCGACTAATAAATTATGGAGGTTTCTGCTTTTCTTCCATTCATCAGATACAAAAAAAAAATAATCATTTGCATTGACCATTTAAGAAAATCTGAGAAAATATCACTTGCATAATAATTTGGAACACTGTATAGAAACATAATTAAACAATAAAACAAAAAAATGAACAAATACCTGTTGTTTTTTTTAACTGACAGAGCATTTCCTAGTTTGCAGTATTATCCTTACTTTAGCCAGCTGACCAACATGTGCAGCAGCAAGTGTGGGAGGGGCAGTGCTGTGTTACTGTCAGCTGTAGGATAAAGACTTTAGGGAGTGGTAATTGGGAACATTTTAGTGGTTTGTAGCTGTTTGAAACCTTGGTAAACCTCAAACCAGTAACCTGTTCAAGCCTGCTGTGAGATGCTGAGCTGTCGCCTGGGGGTCAGAGCCTCTCTGCATTTGTTTTGTGCCACTGAAGCGTCATGTTGCTGCTTATATTGTGCTCAGCCAAGGTACAAATCAGCAGTGGATTTTGGAGCCGTCGTTGCTGCCTGTGGGTGGAGGAGAGTCCAAAGTTGCCAGGGTGTTGTCCTCCTGCAAGAGTCTCTTGAGAAACTCTACTACATGCCTGTGTGTTTTGACAGCGATTCGTCCTTTGTTGAGCACCCAGTAGCCAATTGGATTTATGGTCTGAGGCCGAAACAGGAAGCTGGGAAGAGGACTCCAGGGAGACTTGTGTTTAAAGCGAGAATCCAGATTGTCCCCCTGTGCTTGTGTGGAAAGCAGGAAAACTGAGTGTTTGGTTTGTGTACTTGTGTGTGAGGCGCTGTCTGCAGCAGCACTGAGCCACTCACACACACAGACAGACAGACAGACCACACCTCCATCTGTGAGCTGTGCTCTGAGGATGATGGTCACTGCAGTGTGATCTTCACATCGGTTGATCTTGTTGTGTTTAAAAACTGCTACCTGTGACATGAAACCCATCAGGATGCTGCTGATCGTGTATATGCTGATTGTGTTTAGAGTGCAATCTGGTCACACACACATCCACACCCAGAGCTCCAGAAATTTTGAGTAAAATAACAATTATTCTCAGATAGTGATGCATCTTAGGCTTTCCTCTGTAAGGGACAATGTTCTTTTTCTGACAATGAGATGCATCAGTCGATGTGCCTGGGATTGAAATTGGCCCATTTTCTCTGAGTGCCTCATCAGATCCAATACTGAAAAATCTGCTTATTAAATGCATCAAACTAAGAACTACAATTTTTGCACTTTACGAACATAACCAGGGTTTTACCCAGAAACCTTGCTAAGCCCGCCGTGTTTTTGTATTAAAAGATGATGACAGGAAATGTAAAAAATATTACTATGTAGTTATGTTTGTGGAAGACATTGTTGACAATGCACAACTAGAGTTTTAAAAACAACAAAACATACAATAAAAATAAATAACATAAATTATTTATACTTACGTCAATTATCTAATGTGCAGTATACAGTCTATACTAACTGCTCACCTGTATAAATACACCAGCATTTATACAGGTGTATAAATTCACCTGTATTTATACACCTGTATAAATGCAGGAAGAACACTGGTGGCTGGTGTTCTTCCCCGCTCTGAACACCGGCCACCAGGCAGCAGCTCCAGGAGGAGAAAAGCTGCTGTACTCCAGGCATACGCCAGTTATTATAAGGATGCTTATTGGTCCCCCAAAGAACGACAAAGACCCAGACATTATCATCAATCAATAAAATCCTCCCAGGCCGAACTTTAAAACTGGACGTTATGCTGCTAACACTTAGCTTTCATCAACAACTCAGGCAGAAGTCAGAGCTCCGCTTAACGCAACGAATAACCCGGCCGGAACACGGTGTGCTAAATAATAAAATATAAATGAACGAAGCTTCGAGGCAGATACATTTTCCTCAAGGAATTTTAATAATCGAGGTACGCGAATCACTCGAGGAATCGTTTCAGCCCTAATCTTGATGCTCCTAGAAGGGCCCCTAAATCAAATTCTGCTCAAGGCTTCAGCCAACATTGGGCCGGCCCTGCTTGATGAGCTAGAGTTGCATTGAGAGACAAACGTAGTTTTAATTTATCTGGCACCACTTGGGCCCGCCAGGCTTATGGTAAACTGGAGGAAACCCTGCACAACCAACAATGCTCTGACTGCCTTCTTTAAGTTGAACAAAAATCCCAAAAGATGGGAACATGTGGTTAAATAGATAATAAATTAAGTTTGCTTTATGTAACGAAGACAAACAAATCGATTTATACACAAATGGAGTCAATTCAATCCAACCTGCTGATTCTTGGCTTAAAACAGTGCAATCAAACTTAGTTTCTTCCATCAGTGTGTTCAAGTAGTTTTCTATGTGAGCCAATTTTGCCAATTGCATTGAGTCATTGACTTTGCAGCAGTCTTTCATACCCAGCATGCATGCGGCGATGGTAGAAAGCAATGACCCTCCAGCTGAACCCGACTCAGTGTTAGCAGCTAGCTGGCTGCAGTCTGTGAGGATGGAGCAGAGACACAAAAGAAACACACAGCTTTTTTTTTAAAGGCTTTGTATGCAAGAAGAATAATTTATCTATATAGATGTACAGTAGATATAGATCAGTCTGATATGATGACTCTGAAAGCAGATTTTGAAAAAATGAATCTGGACACCAATCAGCCCTGCAGTTATTTCCCAGACTGTCCCACTAACTGATTGCACTGCCAGGCCTGCAGCATTTACAGAGCTTCCTTCATGATGAACATTGTATCCAGAATGCTGCCACAGGTTTCGCTCTTTGCTTTATTTTGTACTTTGGTTCTAAAAGATGAAATCATAGGAAGTTACAGATAAATACCCTCCAGACTAATAGAGGAAATAGAAAGCTCTTTGCCTGAAGCCATGGCCACTGGGGTAATGGTGTGTGTGCATGTGTGTGAAAGTGGCCAGCTACTTCCTTCTCCTCTTCAGAGCAGGGCTGCAGCTATTCAGGCCCTCCAGAAATAATTCTCACAGTGAAGCTTTGATGGGGACAGAGTGGTGCTGGGCCACAGCCATGGTTGTGCTGCACAGATGTCGGCTGGCAGGAGCTCTGCTCAGATGGGCTGCCTGCTTGCTGGCAGCTTGACACACACTCTTGAGTATTTACTGCTTTACCTTGGTAACCTTTATTTACCTCACACATACAGACTATTAAATGCAGCCATTTTCCTTGTTCATTTCCTCTAAAAGGAAAACTTGTTCCCATTTGATTTTTGAGATTAGTAGAAAAACAATTTCTAAAAAAGCGAAAAAGGGAATTAAAATAAGTGTCATTTTTAACGATGCAGCTTTAATCTTAGGGTGTGTGTTGACCAGCTGTGTACTGTAGTGTGTGTTGTAAACGAGGGAGATGAAGCCCACATCGCCGCCCTCACACCCTCATTCCTTCACACACATGCAGAGGAGAGGGCGTCTGTTGGCTGCAGGATGGATACACACTCTGAGTCCTTCACACAACATCTGCATTTATACCAAGATCAGTTCAATTCTGTTCACTGAATCAGTTAATTTCCCTGGTTCTTATTCAGGAGTAAAAGGCTCTTCAATGCCAGGCCTGTCACTGTTATGAACTTTGCTGGATGATAAGTTGTCCCTCAAAGTATAAGAAGTATAATGTTATTGTTTTGAGACCATTTTCATGGAACCTCTTGTGATTCCAGAGGGACACGCCTCATTAACAATTATCATATAACTGATGAATTATATGCAAGTACGAACTCTCAAAGATCAATAAACCTTAATTTCTAAAGAACAATTAACACCAGAACTGGGAGACATTTTAAATATGCATAATAAAAAACAACAGCAAAACAAATCAAACACCTTAAATTAAAATGAACTGAATTATGAAGTCTTTGTAAACAAAATTGCCCTTCAATAAGCTCAGACAGGTAAGATAGGCAAAACTGCCATTTATGACTTTTGTGATTATTGAGCTCATTTTAATTCGTCATGCGATTTATTGCTTATTGCAACAGGCTTATGACATACATCAGCACATAAAACACGTTTCAGTTTTATTTATAAAAAACAGTTGAAGTCCATGTGTGCTTTTTTTCTACTTTGCTATTAGAAACTCTTCCTTGTGCTGCTGCTTGTTCTGGTGGTTGTTGGCTAAGAGAAAAGGAGATAGTTCAAAAGTGTGAATGTGAATACTTTTACAAAAGACTTATGTGCAAATTTATGCTGCGCTCTAGAATACACAGAAAGCTTCAGAATAAAAGTAAAATTCCATTTTGTTTAGATAGAGAGAATATTTTAAAAACACTTAAGTTTATGTATTTGTAGGTAATGAACCACTTTAGAAGATAAGCCTGAATCAGAACATCACACTTCAACTTTCCAACATTAACACCTTCATCATGGTATAAACTCCACCAAAGCCAAGCGTTGATTTGAAGGTTAGATTAAAATCACCGGTCAACACTTGTTGACTGGTGGCTTTTAAAGATTAAGAAGGAATTAAATATGGCAGCAGCTAGAAGAACACAATCTTGATAGTGATGGTGGAATTCAGGGAATTTAGCTGCTCTTCTCCCAGGACAAAGGCTTATCAGTGGGGCTCACACTCAGAGTGGTGGAGCTCAAAGGAAACAATCATTCAGATCCAGAGGGTGATTCCAGCGCCTCAGGATAACTTTTCATGTGTTCATCTGTTAGGAGGAGGGGTTCATGGGCTGATGCTTAAATCTGTTAAGGGAAAAATAGATGCACATTTAATGGTAGATAAATAGTACAACATTTTTTGTGATATGGCTGCTAATTCTTAGAGTCCTAAGTTCATCTATCTGAAATTAAAGTCATGGTATATCTTAAATTTAGAAAATAGATGCAAGTTAGCCTTGAATGCATTACATTTTGTCGTGGCAGAATTATTTTTGTCATGTAGTTTTTTTCCCCCCCGGCTGGACTTTTCTGTCAGCATGGCAGAGACATCTTCATTGTGTTCTGTAACACGAGGCAGTTAAGGCTATTTCTTGATTGTAATGCAGCAGGATGTCATTAAAAATGTCTAAAGTCTTAAATTTGACTTGCTGAAACCTGCAGATATCCTGAATATTTCTTTTTGTTTGTTCAATCATTTCCCATTCAGCCTTTTCTGTGGAACCCATAGTAGTTTTATATATTTACAATTTTTTAGTACATTAGCTGAATGTGAGAGGATGCAGAGGTACTGAGACTTTTGAAGAATATATATATATATTTGGAGGTTGCAAGGTTGTTCACAAATATGTAGGCAGGAAGAAGTATGTATTTCTATAGTATCTTGATTTTAAAATTGTATGTAATTTAATGCACATAAATGTCCTACCAGGACTGGAGTTGTGAATTGGCTGTAGATATGTACTGTTGCTTGTTTTGTTGTATGTTTGTGAACATTGTCCCTGTCAAATAAACTAAAAATTGAAAATGAAATGGATATTTGCATAAGAAATAAGATTATCAAAGCTCTGAAAGTCCGTGTGACATTGATTTTGCGAGTAAGTTTGTGTTTCAGAGAAGTACAGAATGTGCCTCCTTTAACCTGATGTGTAGCCTGCGGCTGCTTTCTTATGCAGGTGCATTTGCACTGCTTTATGCCATGTTTCCTGCTCGTCTCCCTTCCCCCATTTCTGTCAATATATGAGACAATGTGGTTTGTTGCTGGTTACTCGGGTAACAAGAATACATTTTCTGTATATGTTTTTAGTAAGTTTGTTTTAACTTTTAAAGGTCAGAGGCCATTTTTAGCTTTCAGGTTTGGAAATGTTTGGTTCAGAGATTAGCTGGATGGGCCCAGTAGAGTCAAAGATGCCACTGAATGCTTCATGCAGGGTTTATGGTTCCCCCTGAGGTATTTTGAGTTAGTTCATAAATGTTGATATGTTGATAGACGGATGGGCAGAGGCGGCAGTGGAGGTGTCCCAGAAGGAAGATGACAAGCAGATTAAGGTCATGTATCAATGGAACCGCATCCTGTGGTCTGATGAGACCAAGACAAATTAGTTTGTTCCAGATGGTGCCAACAGTGGGTGGTGGCAACTAGGTGAAGAGTGCAAAGGCACATGTTGCTTTCCTGCAGTCAAGCATGGTGGTGAAAGTGTCATGTTTGGGGCTTTTTGAGTACTTTCATCTCTAAGTCTACCATCACATTAGTTACAGAGCAGCTTTAGGATACCAGAGTCAATGTTTGGGTGTAACCATCACAAAGCTCTGAGCTCAGTTTCATAGAAATGTTGTGGCAGAGCTGAAGGTTCAGTCAGAAGGAACAGGCCAGATTTCCAGCAAATTGTTGTGAGAAGCTTGTGGCAAATAGAAATAATTTAGCTATTTCCAGCTGATCTAAAAAGTGAGATATCTAGTCAGATTTAATATCAGGAAGTGAGTGAGGAAATGGTTACATGTTGCCAAGGGACTGCAGATGCTAATTAGATTATGCTATAATCTGGTACAGTGCATCAGATGGTGACATTTATGTTTTGTCCTTTTCTAAATCAAGTTTATTTGTTATTAATACATACGATGTATGTAAATAGTCATTGGCGAATATGGGTGGACCTGTTATTTAGAATAAAAAGCAGATGGAATGCATTGCGAAGGCTTTCATAGGTCTGTCTGTTGTTCATCAGATGACATCTTACTGTGAAACTCTAAGGCCTTTCCTACTTTAAAGAAGTTTGAAAAGCTAAGTTGTGTCCAATCAGGCTGTGCTGGCCATTTTCTCTCTTTTCATTTTGTTTCTGGCTCTGCATGGTGAAGTATTAAGGGGGAGGGGGCAGCAGCAGCTTTGGAGAAAGGATGTGAGTTTGCTGAAGAACTTTTGCTGAAAGAAAATGCCCCCGCCCCTCCAACACCCACCCTCCTTTCACCATTGTGTCCAAGGCTATGGAGCTAGCCAGACGGAGCTGATTCCTAAATGGTAGATTATCTTGAAAAGTGGGATTTGAACATGAACTAATTCATTAAAAAATAGTGTTTATTTTTAATGAATTAAAAATAAGCACTTTTTAATTCTGAGCTCTGAACTAAGCTCAGAGCTTTGACTAATCAGTTTTCATTACACTTGTAATGGTCTATTATTGGTATTAATAATTCTGTAATGAAGGTATTATGTCACCCCTCTTCCTTTCTGCTGAATTAACCTTGCCTCATTTCATCCTTAATACTTCATTTGTAGTTTTCTCCAGTATCAAACTTTTGACATTTCCCACTGTCTAAACTGAGCTGTTTTGTTCCAACTGCTATGGTTGCTGTGGAAACGCCATGATGTCGTGTCATTGTGGTTTGAAAGCTTATGAACGAGAATCTCCGGTCTGGTTCAGCAAAAGAGCATGATACACAGAGATAAAGTGTCTGTGGTGCATGCTTCCTTCACCTTTATGCACAGTGGTCACATGACATCCAGTGCTTCTATCAGAACAGGCTAACCTCAGGCCTTTATTTGGCCCTTGAGAAGACACACTAGTTATTTTGCTCCAACAATCTGGAATTGCTTCTTTTAATTTGAGTCATCAAAATAAGATGTTCATATACTTTATGGTAGTGAATCTTTAGTTCAGCCCTGTAGTTATATTATTTGATTATTTATAAATGCTTTACTTTACTGTGCTTCCATTTGTTCGTCAATTTGCTTTTGATGCAAATAATTTTTTTAGTACAGAAAAACAAACAGGATTATTTTTTTCTATGCTACCTTTGTTTCAAAAGTGACTTGGATGTGAAGTAAGTGATATGGACTTTACGTTTTATCGTGATTTTTTTTGTACTACTGTGATCATGTAAGAATTATTTATTACTACTTTTTTTGTATTGGTACGGCTGCAACTGCAATCACAGCAACACAAACACAAATACTGCTTAAGAAGCAATTTGTAATACTTATTTACTATGAACCAATCACATTTGTGTCAATAAACTGCATTCAGTAACTGCTTTTAATCATATTTTCAAAATGTATTTATTTATTAAAGCCCTCATTGAATAAACAGTGTATAAAATAGTAAACTTAACAATCCCAACAATACAGACAGGTGTGGGGGTTAAACGTTGTTCATTGAAATTTATCGTGACAACGATTAATCAAAATTTATCACAATAAATTATTTGATAAATTAATTTGTATTTTTGAAGTGTAAACAAGGACTTAGTCCAAGTAGATGTATAATTTCTCTTTCACATAATTTTGTTGATTAACAGCAGCAGTAGGGTACCTAACAGCTTCACTGGTAGCCGAATGATTATCATTTCAAAGTGATGCAAAGAAAGAAAAGGTTTTACTCTGGCTAATTGTTTCATATAAAAAAAAAACTGGATTTGACAACTGAGCTAAGCTGTGTGTCCAGTGTAAGGCTGAAGTCCAACTGATTCACTGAAGACAGGTCAACATGAGGTTTTGAAATATTGCTATGCCCAAACACCACAACTTAAGCCTTTTTGTCATTATTTATTGGTTTATTCATACCAAAGCATGTCAGAGTGTTGCAGGGTTACAGTGGAGTTCTGCGAGATTGAGCTAGGAAGCGGATTTCGATGGCACATAAACAGACAGAACACCACTGTTGGACAGTCCGTGAAGCTAATTGTTAAATAGATAGCGTTATGCTTATGTTGTCTAGGAGGTTGTTAATACAGGAGCTACTCTGACCTTTTTATAGTTGTTCTCAAAAATTGGTGTCATAGCTTTAGCTTGTAGCATTAGCGCAGGCATTTCCTTTTCTCCTGTCTGTTTGCCTCTCAAGCAGTCTGCTCTCTGAACAGTACTGCTGTGTTTTCCCTGTCGTGGTTGCATTTGTTTCCTCCTGGATGTACTGGACAGGTTAAACGTCAAAACTTCTTGAAAGGAGGGGAGGCGCTGAGTGTCTTTGTTGCTGCTGGAAGAAATGTGACAATTCCAGCAAATGTGAATAGGTCCGTTTATAGCAATTTTGACATTAATTAGTGTTTTGAATAAATAATTTTTCTAGTATCGATTATATACTAGCAATGGTGGATATATTATCGCTGGATTGTCTATTCGAGCCCTTGTCTGTCTCCGTCGTCGAGGTAACGGTCTTGACCCACCCTGCCTGCTGGTGCTGGTCGGAGGGCCTGGTGGCGCCACTGCATGGCAGACCCAATGCAGCTATCCTAGTAGCTCAATTAAGTCAGGAGTATATCTAACAAAGAACTTAGAGAAAGGGGTAAAAATCAACTCGGTTTAGGGTTCAAGGACTTTTAACAAAAAACTTTGGTCAGATCTGTACAAAATGCAAGATGTTTGTTGTAGATTTCAGGCTGAATATTGAAACTTGTGGGAATGCAGTCATGTTTGTTTTTCTGTACTACTGTTATGCAACTCCTCAGCCTCATAACTGCATGTTATATCCATGCAAGGACACTCGACTCTTTTCACATTCCTCTCACATTACACAAACTGTCAGTGAGTGCTGACGCTGAAACTCTAATCGCTCATCATGAGCAGCTCTACACAAAACCTGCAGCTATCTCTGTGGGATACTTGTAGTGCTGATAATAAATCAGAAGGTGAAAAATGTCTTAACTTGTATCTTTCTCTGTCTTTACATCCTTGTCAGTTGTTGTGCTGCTCCTTGTTTCAACATGCCCCTCACCAAACAGGCTGGGGCCAGATTTAACCATCAGCAGCGTTAACATTTACAAATTCACATTCAAAAATACTTTATTGGTCCCAAAGAGAATTAAAGGATGTTTAACTAATATTATTCAAAGTTCTTCAAAGAATTGTATATTTTTTTATTTTTTTATTTCCTTTATTTAACCAGGTAAACCCCATTGAGATCTACATCTCATTTTCAAGAGGGACCTGGGCAGAAGTCTGCAATACACAGCAACCTGGTTACAAAATAAAACTAACTAATACATATGCACAAGTGTAAAACAATAGAAAACAATTTAAAAGCAGTGACACTGTTTAATAGAATCTCGTTGCCTGTTTTTAAGAACCGCTCAAAATAAATCCAATGAAATCAATTCTGACATCTTGAGTTCAGACTGGAGCTGATTCCAGGCTGTAGGAGCAACACACTGAATGCTTGCTTCCCCTTTTCAGTTCAAACATGTAAAACATGCAAAAGAAAAATGTTATTAGAGCATAAAGAATGGAAAATAACAGATCTATGTAAGAGAGAGTTTAAGTATGCGGGAGCCCAGCCAAGTAGAGATTTATAAATGAGGATCATCAGGTGATTGTTTCTCTGTACGCTTAAAGGAGGCCATTCAGCTTTTGCATATAACTCACAATGATGAGTAAGACGTCTGCTGCCGGTTACAAACCTTAAAGCACAATGATACCCAGTATTCAATGTTTGAAGGCCTTTGGTCGAAGCATTCATATATGAAACATCTTCATAATCCAGGAGTGGCAGGAAGGTTGCTGCTACCAATTTACTTCTAGCTTTGAGAGAGAAACAAGATCCATGCCGGTAATAAAACCCAATCTTCATTTTCAATTTTCAAGACTGTTGATGACTGTGGTAACACAGACTGCAGTAGTCTGTGTTACAGCAAATATAAAGAAGCTTCTGACTGTAGAGGCTATTGTTGCCATGAAGAGGATGCTCAGGGTTGATCAGAATTTTCTAGATTTTCTGAAGATTCCTTCTTTTCACCATCATCTCCAGATCTTCCAGGTCAGGTTTTGAGTTTGGGTCACTGACTAATCAGAGAGCTAAACAAGCTGGTTTTGGTAAACGTATGAATAAAATCACTTTTAAGAGAACACAAATATGAAACCTATCCTAACTTTCCTAGTTTGTGTATGTATACATTAGCCTCTCTTTGAACCCTGGTGTGGGCTGAACTGCTGTCTCATGTGTTTGTTTTAAATGCAGCTTTGTTCCAGCTAATGCATACATTACAGATTGAATGAGGGAGCTTTAGAAGTCCTACATGCAGAAAAGTACCAAGCTTTAAAGCCTGATTAATTGATCAGTACCGATCAGATCAGAGCCTTACTGCTAATCAATGATTCCAAACCACATATTTACATAGAATGTGTGCACAGGTAATTTACGTATATTTTCCAGATTGATACTAATTCCGGCAGGATTTGAGTCTGTCATTTATTGCGTATTTGCGTAGCGAGGAGGAGTCTAAGGAGACCAAGGCCTGATTTTATGGTGTACATATTTACTTGGTAGCTTCATTTCCTCTGGCAAAATAGATAAAGAAATATTTAACTAACTGTGAAATATCAAACACTCTAAAAAGGCCTTTAGAGAGATGCAGCACTCTTGAAATCATACTCAGAACCAATATGTGTATTATTGCAAATAACATAATTACAAGAAATGTGTTGATAGTGAAAAAGCTTCAAACCGACAGCCAAAGATTTGAGAACAATCATCCATGAAGCCATTCTCTTCCAGTGCTGCCGTGTTTCAGGACCGCCTCAATGTTTAGGGCTCAGAAACCCAACCATCACTCATCTTTTTTTTTTTTTTAAGATTTTATGGGCTGATGCGATGAGAGAAATTCTTGACGAACCAGTTGGATCTGTTTCTGAATCAGTAATGTGCAAAGAGCTTCAGGAGTTGTTCCATACGATAGCAACCTTTGATTGGAGCTAACTGTCTACATGGCCTCTTTAGAGAACTGGCTCTGAGGGCTGCACCAGTTTCCACAGCAACAGCACACAAACCACTGAAATGTTTAACCACCAACGTATAGCAGACGATGGAAATGTCCTTTAGCTTTTAGCAGCAAGCGGTTAAAACATATTTCCTTGTGAACGTATAGGTTAAATAATTTGGGGAAAAAAATGCTTTAATAATCATACATTTTTGATGAGAGATAAAATCCTCTACCTACACAACGACGTAGGAATGTGTTGAGTGATTATTCATTTTATATTTGGAGAATTCTATTTAATTCTATTAATGTGTCGCTCATGGTGGCAGCATGTTGGAGCAGTTCTGCTTCGTCAGTTCTGATTGGTTCTTTCTCTAGATGTCTGTTTATATTTTTATTGGTTGGTTCACTGCATGGTTAGACATTTGTTCCCTCAGCTTTGGATGCTGAGGGAATAATTGATGAAAGAAATTCTGCGCTTTTTTACTTTTGGACAATTAGAATGTTGTCTAACTATGGCAGCAAGGTATTGTTTTTCAACTGGGAGCAGATGATTAGCATTTTAATGGACATTTTAATAGGTTTAATGGACAGACCCGCCCCAGTTCACGTCTGCACGTTCTGTGTTAACAATAGTCACCCCACTGTTGCCAATTCACTGACTTTCTTGCTATGTTTAGCAGCACTGAGACAAAATCAGTGTTGGCCAGAATCAAAATCGGAAGGTCAGGCTTTTTTAAAGATCGCCAATCGGCCAGAAAGCTCCAATCGGCGCACCCCTGATTGAAACCATCCGTTCCATCGATCACAGTGACGTGTCTCTGCTCTGCTTTCTAAGCAAACAGACAGATTTAAAGAGGAGCAGCAAAAGCAAATGAGGTGGATTAGCAGTTCTTGCCAAGAACTGAAGGAATCATCCAGGATATGTTACTGTGCAGTATCTCCTCTGCTGCATGGATTCTGAGCTGTTAGATTCAGCTAACAGCTAACTGATTTCTAGCAGATCCTTCCTGCCCACAGCATCACCATCCACAGCAACTCTTTGAAAGTACATGGATGATATGAATTATGATATTTCATTTTTCTTCAGTATAAAGTATTATTACATTAGATTGAGTTCAACTAACGTTTTTCCAATTCTAATAAATTTCGATTTGTGAATGAATCAATAAATAGACATAATTTGAATTATAAAGTAATGCAGTAATTCCTGCCCAGTAGAAACTGCTATGTTGTGTCTGTAATGGTTCACCCACCCTTACAGATCCAGAAGCAGTTGCATTCAAAATGTCACACACTGTCTTTATTCATGCTTTTTGCATCTTGAAGCAGAATGGTAATCAGGCCTGTTTGTGGAAAAGGGACTTCTTTGGTCAGATGTTATTTCCCATAAGCCAGCCCAGAATGTGGAGGGAGCTGGGCTCAGACACAGAGAGAGACACTATGGCTGTTCAGAGTGGCTTTAGAAGAGCTGGAACATTGATTAATTCTAGTCTGGATTGCAACTTTTTATTTCTTCTGTAATGTTTTTTGTTTATATTTCTGTCATGTAAAGCACCATGAATGGCCTTGGAAAGGATTGGAATGTTTAATTATTGATTGGTCTGTTGTAAAATGTCCAGGGGTCTCATGCATAAAAGAGTGCGCAGTTGTCACACTAAACCTTGGCGTATGGGCAAATTTAGAAAAGTGCGACGCACAAAATTTTTTGGATGTATAAAGCAGTGCGCACGCACATGGCCGCGCACCTTTCCTTTATACATCCAAATTTTCGGTAAATAGAGCAGCTGCTGGTCCGCCCTGTCGCCTCCATAAATACATATGTAAATTAGTATAAGTACCCAGAAGTCTGCCACCACGTGAAGCCATAACCATGGCAACGTCCTTGTTTGTAGCAATATTAGTATTTATAATAATAATAATAATTATATATATTATTTAAAAGGTGCTTTCAGGGAACATAAGGTAACCTCACAAAAATAAAAATAATAAATTTTAAAGAAAGGAAAAAAATCCAAATAAAAAAAAGAAATTAAAGAGATCGTGCAAATGCCTGTTTGAACAGCAGAGCGTTCAGCCGGGATTTAAAGACAGACAGAGTCCTTTGAGTGGGTAAAATGGACGTTTATTATGAGTAGTGGAATCATGTGTATAAGTTGTACATTTAAAGAGTAGAGATGCTTTCTGTCCAGAAAGACGCGTTCACAAAGCGGCTCCACTGAAGGATGACTGGACTGGTCCCAGTACCGCACGGATCCTTCTATAACTTCTGCTTAGAGCTCCAGGATGATCAGTCTGGATTAATCGAAACACTAACCATCATCAACATTTCCCAGCAGATCAATATGATCAATCGCTCCCTCTGAATCCTTCCATTGGTGATGTTCTCCATCAGAGCCAAACGCTCCACAGTTAGCGGCTCACCTTAATGCAGCTACTTAAATACGTGTGATTGTCTACACACCTCCATCACCTTAAAAATAATCAAACCTGTTTGGAGTTAATCTTCTGATCCAACCACGTTTTATTTTTTTTAGTGAGAATGAAATGACCCCTTAGATGCATTTCATTATATTCGGTGCACAGACAAATGCATTACATTTTTATGAGACAAAAACTGAGGAAATGTATTTTTTACATTCTAGTGAGGTTTTTGCATCCTTTTATTTTTACTTTCTTTATTTTGTGTGTGTTAGGTAATTGTCTGAGGATATATGCGGTTCAGTTTCATTGTTTACTTTAAACAATAAAATATTAAAATCATGAAAAAAAAACATGGGGTTCGATGCTTCTTGGTCTAAATATCACTGAATGTAGGCAGATTTTAGTGTTTTTAGGTGAGTTTTGACGCTTTGTAGTTTGATATTGTCAACAGAAATAGTTTGCGTGGTCCCTGATCTGTTTTATCTCTGGCACAGAAAATGATCTATGTTGTTCTGTAGCGGTCAAATATGCAACAGCCACACATTGTTTGTAATTTTGCAATCACAAAGCATTGCTTGGATACAATACATGGTTGGATATTATATTTCAGGCATCATTCTTTCAGTTTTTGAATGCCAGTCATATATTTGACCAGTTAGATGGTTTCTAGTTGCCCTTGATGCACACTATATGTATACTTTTATTGTCTGAGAAGCTAAAGTAATAATAAAAAGGAAAGAAAATGTCAGTCAAGCCACCAGAGTGAAAACTCCAGCAAATAAAAAGTTCATCTTTTTATTTCCCCAGCTGTTTCAGCCACCGGCCTACTTTCAGTGTTTTTGTGTAATGTATATTGCAGTGTTTCTTTTAGGCATTATTTGGTTGATTTTCTTTTTTATGGTGTGTAAAAACTGGTGTTAATCTTCTTTTAGCATGGATTAGCACTTGGTTTTGTGCTCCTTTGTTTCTGTCTGCGTTTCCTTTGTATTTGGAAGTAGAGTGTATTCTCTGTGCAGATGAATGGTTCCTTTAAGCGACCAGCAGGGCTACAGTCGGAACCCAGCTGAAAGACTGGCTTGTGTTGGTTACAAAAGTTTCTCTTTGTTGTATTATTGTGCCTCTGTGATGAGCCAAGCTCACACCAACAGTAGAAAAGGCCCCATTAATCAGCAGGAAGCAACGGTTTAGCCCATCTCCCCGATGAATCTGCTATACGTGGATGTGTCTGATAATATCGGCCTTTTTCCAAAAAATAAATAAAAAATGATTTTTAATACAGAAAGCTTATGGCCATCAAAATCATGGGCTAAGACTGCTGGCTTTCCTCTCATCGACACACTCCACAAGGAGAGTAAGCCATAAAAGGTCATTAGTAAGTTGATGCTGTGTCAACACATGTTAATGGAGAGTTGAGTGGAAGGAAAATGTGTGAAAGAATCATTATTGCTGCTTATTCAAAATTGTGGGGGAGATTCACAAGGCATGGACTGGCTCAGTCCCTATTAGAGTTTTTCTATATGTACTGTAATGTAATCGTCATGGCAATATCTGTGAACATGGGCCATATTTGTTAGGAACCTGTATATTATAAGTGTAATTTTTTACTAAATGTATTCCAGCAGTCTGTAGATCCCTGGTGTCTGTTTTCAGTGAAAGACACTGAAGCTCACACAGTGGTAGAGACCTGGTGTAACTGTAGAGACACAAAAGAGTCAAATTATTGATGATAATCAATATCATCAGTGTAAAACATTATTTTCCTGATGTTATGTGACCATTGTCCTTGTACAAAAAACAAAGTGAAGGCTTTGTTTAGAGACCAAGTTGTTTGTCAAATATTTGATTCAGTTTAGTTGGTAGCACCAATTCAAACCACATTTCTTCTCAAGGCTATCTGCATGACAAACCAGTCAAATTAATATCCAATGACTCATCAAATGCACATATAATCCATCCCATTTTTACACTATCTGTTGGTCTGAGAAGCAACATCTTGAAAACATGTTATGGTCAAAATGTGCTGAGTAATTATTTGCTTATTGGAAATGGGAATCTAAATAAGTCAAAAGTGCATTTAAAAAACTTTTATATAGATTTTTAAGCACACTTTGGTCATTCTGAACTCTCCGCTATATACTTGAATTTAGCACTGCCTGGTGGTAGGGATGGTGGTTGGTGTTCAGATTAATAATATCTGAACACCAACTATAAAGTCTTAAAAAATACAAACATTAAAAATAACAACGAATAAATAAGCAATGCTAAGCCTGGAGGGTGCACAAGTAAAGCCTAGCGGCCTCACACCAGGCTTTACTTGGAGGAAACCCTGCATATACATATCTATATGTATTGCAGATGGATATAATTTATATAATATAAATTCCTCTGATTCCTAAAACCTCTACATAGTAAGCTATGATTGGCAGCAGTCTTTGTAGTTGCAGTTGGTAGTGCGTGTCCTCTTGGCTAGATCATGTAAATAAGCACACACTTGTATGAGGGCCGAATGTTTTGGAATGGTCTATAAAAGATTTGTAAAAGAAGCTTATTTGTAGAAACAAACATTGCAACAAACACTGCAGACGACCCAGACTGACCTCTTCCTCTGCTCCTCTGTGTGTTTCCTGCAGTGGAGGGTGAGGGTCAGGGTCGTATTCTCCAGCGGTTTCCTGAGAAAGACTGGGAGGACAGTCCGTTCCCACAAGGCATTGAACTGGTGAGTCTGTGCTGACTGTCATGTTCCTGTGTATGGATTTAGTCCTGTCAGGCTTTCACTCTCCTCATGACACAATAACAGCAACTGTCTGTGGTTCAGATAGAGCTAACAGCATCCACACGCAGATGAAATCTTTTTTTTGTGGCTTTACCAAAATAAGATGATGGGATGAAATTCATAGAGGCTCTGGGATGGTACGATGTGCGTTTCATCTCACCACACAGAAAACCTGTCCAGATTAGATTTTCTGAAGGGCAAGCAGGCCTTCTGGATCCTCACTTCCTCCTTGTTGAGTGTGTGGTAGACTGTCTGCCTGGAGATGATGCCACCTCCATGGCCCACATTCTGCAGGACATTCTGATTTTCATGCCCCTTTTTTTTTACCATCAGTTTAGTTAATTTAGGTGTTACTTTTGAATTTCTGCCACTCCCTCTGACATTTTCTTGTGTGTTCTTTTTTAATAATAGTGTTTTGTTGCCACTGGAACTTGAGCACATTCAGATAGTGCCGCATCACACGGCTGCAACTCCTCACTGCGCTCTCTTTGAGCCTCTACCTGCTGTTTTGACTTGGGTTAGCTGGAAGCATCTGTTCAAAGTTAATTAGGATGCTTTAGAACATCAGACTATTTAAAATTTTCTAGAACCTTGAAATTCCCATCATGAGAATAATTTTGGACATGGTCTTTTATGCAAAATGTAATTTGAACATAGAAATTTCAAAAATTTATGGCGCATTGTACATCATAATTTCACACATACCGTATTTTCCGGACTATAGAGCGCACCTGATTATAAGCCGCACCCAGTACATCTGTAAAGGAAAAACCATTCTGTACATACATAAGCCGCACCTGTCTATAAGCCGCATGTGCCTACATACAGACGGTACACAGAAAGAGTTTTCAAAGTT
>CAEGAG010031002.1:0-10992 GCA_903067065.1 Brachyrhaphis terrabensis | reverse complement strand
TTTTTTTCCTCCTGTAATCTATTATGAGTTATTTTGTCTTTGAGTGGTTGAGGAGCAGATTGTTCTCCCTGCACCACTCCAGTAGCCGCTCCACCTCATCCCTGTAGGCCGACTCGTCGCCTCCTGAGATGAGCCCCACCATCCTGGTGTCGTCAGCAAACTTGATGATGGTGTTGCTGTGGTGGGCAGGAGTGCAGTCGTATGTGTACAGACAGTAGAGCAGGGGACTCAGCACACAGCCCTGTGGAGAGCCAGTACTAAGGCTGAGGGCAGTGGATGTATGTTTTCCCACTCTAACTCTGTACTGTCAGTTGGTCAGGAAGCTCATAATCCACATGCAGGTGGAGTTAGGGAGACCCAGGTCCCCAGATTGTCCACCAGTCTGTGAGGGAGGATGATATTGACAGCAGAGCTGTAGTCCTCGAAGAGCATCCGCACATAGCTCCCCTGCTGCTCCAGATGTGACAGAGCAGCATGGAGGGCTGTGATCATAGCGTCCTCCGTGGAACGGTTGGCTCTGTAGGCGAACTGGTGGGGGTCGTAACCAGGAGGAAGAAGTGATGTAATGTGACCCCGGACCAGTTTTTCAAAACACTTCGTCACCACAGGGGTTAGTGCCACTGGCTGGTAGTCGTTGAGGCAAGAGATGTGAGGTTTGTTGGGCAGATGTGGGGGACTATGATGGATGATTTCAGGCAGGATGAAACTGTAGACAGGGCTAGGGACTGGTTGAAGATCCTGGTGAAGACTCCAGCCAGCTGATCGGCGCAGTCTTTCAGGACACGTCCAGGGACGTCATCAGGTCCAGCAGCTTTCCTTGGGTTGACGGCCAGCAAAAAAAAAACAAAAAAACTACTAATTACAGTGAAATACTGTTACTTCCTGTGGACACCAGAAGTGAGACCCATAATAGTTTCCAGAGTAACCCTCCGAGGAATAAGGTGAATAGGAAAAGAAAAAGATAATCACGCAATTTGTCTACTAATATAATTTGTATATCACTTGCATATATACAAATTATATATTCATTCAGCTGAGAAGTTTTTCTTTCTTATATAAAATATGCACTTATGAAATCATAACAAAACTCAAATTCATTTCAAATTCAAAAATGCTTTAGTGATCTCAAAGGGAAATCCAGTGTCCAGAGTGGTCCATAATTTTGTTAATTTTATGAAGAATCCTGCTTTGCATCATCGTCTCCAGAAGTTCCATGGTCGTTCCCAGGACAGAGCCAGCCTTCTTTATTAGGTTGAGCAGTTCTGATGCTGCTTCCCCAACAGATGACAGTAGAAGAGGTGGCGCTCTCAATAACAGGCTTACAAAATATCTTAAATGAGTATCAATTTTGGAAAAAAAAAAAACATGTTTTTTTTACAATTGTATTTTAAAAATAAGCAATTGAGTAATGAATGAAAACACTTGTCTGAGAGACTGGAAAGCCTCTTAACCGTTGCCTCAGTGTCTGGGACAGTATAAACATTGATTCTGCTTCTAGTCAGAAAAAATATGTTTGCAAAATTTGCAAAATTAACGCTAGCTTATGAGCTAAACCTGCCATGGGTATGAATTTAATACAGCATAAATTTACCACTGAGGAACCAGCTTGATCAAAGGTATCTTTTCACACACTGCTTTGTTATTCCTATATGAACAGCCTCAGCATTTGGTGGGTTTGGATCAAGTGGAGAAAGAATTGGTTCTAAATTGTGAGCTCTTATGAATGTTGTTCTCTTGACCTGCCAGACTTTCATCTTGACAAATGGAGAAAGAATAGAATCACTCAAACTAAACAAGCATATTTGCATGCAACCCCTGTCTCATTTTATCTTAAATATTTAATACACAAAAATGTGGGCGTGCTGTGGTGGCGTAGGGGTTAGCGCGACCCACATTTGGAGGCCTTGAGTCCTCGACGTGGCCGTCGCGGGTTCGACTCCCGGACCCGGCGACATTTGCTGCATGTCTTCCCCCCTCTCCTTACCCCCTTCCTGTCAGCCTACTGTCAAAAAAGGGACACTAGAGACCACAAAAAAAAAAGTAAAATGTTAGCATATTACAGGTTTCCCTGTTTTTGCTTAGTAACTCCCTTCTTTTAAAGTGTCTTTAGACCGTATACCTGGAAATGGTCTCATTGATTCAGTCAGCAAATTTTGGAGCTGTTGTCTGAATGTCATTGAATTTACAATATAACCTGTTTGATACCATGATGAGAAGTGTAAGACTTTCTATTTGATTGTCAGAATACCAAATCTGCCATTTAAGCTAATCCTCAAATCATTCATCATTGTGGTTAAGATGGGATATGGGTTTGTTTGATGCAGAGATGCACCGATAGAATGGTTCAAATCTGGTCAACCCAATAGATTTTTATTTCAGATGGACCCAGTTTTCATTGTAAACTAATTTCAGATTGTAGGGAGTACATATTTGGAATCTTGATCATGCAGACAATTAAATTGCACCAATGACTGTTTTGTTATTGACTGTGAAGCAACACATTTACGGTTTCTTATAATGTTTACATGCTTTGAACTTGTAATATGACTTGTTTTATCATGTTAAAACTATGAACTTAAACATATTTTACCTGGATATTATTTGTTATATCAAGATAATGCAGAAGTTCAAAGTTGAAAAGAAAAAGAGAGTATTTTGCATTAATATTCACCTGTATTCTGATAATTACACTCAAAATATAAAGTCTTTCTTCATAAGTCACCTAATTAGCAAGTGCAGTTTACTATTGTGTAATTTAATCTCAGTGTTTCTGACCTCTGAGATTTTTTGGAGATTAACCAGCATCATGACCAAGGAACACTGTAGACAGGTCAGGGAGAACGTTGTGGAGAAGTTTAAAGCAGGATTAGGTTAGCAAACTATATATTCCACGCTGCATATATCTTTTAGCTGCAAAGGTCAGGTGAGATGATCGGTTTCCAGTGTAGCACTCAACAAATCTGAACTTTACCTATTAATCTCAAGAACAAAGTAATTTTTGAAAAAAAGCCCATAAGAAATTCTGTATGTAGTGTGCTACAAGCCACGGACAAACGTCAACTTTTTGGTCTACATGTAGAACTGAAAATTACTACACCTGGATCATGCTTTCCCTATGTTACTAGCACAACTAAGTAATTAAATGGTTTAGATCACAGCATGTTCTTGTTTGATAGAGTGGCCATTAAAAGTCCAGACTTAAATCCCACTAAAAATCTCTGTCAAGAGTTAAAAACTGATATTTACCGATACTTTCCATCCAGTCTCACTGGGTCAGAGCCAATCTGCAGATACGAAGAAGCACATGTAAGTGGTTTGTTAACTTAAACACAATGAGGTTTTACTTTTACTTTTTATTTTCAACTTTGAACGTATTGATGGACTCTAAGGTAGAGTCCAAATGGAATGCACTAAAGTTGAATCCATCATGTAA
Organism: Brachyrhaphis terrabensis; assembly: GCA_903067065.1. Taxonomy (NCBI): domain Eukaryota; kingdom Metazoa; phylum Chordata; class Actinopteri; order Cyprinodontiformes; family Poeciliidae; genus Brachyrhaphis; species Brachyrhaphis terrabensis. The sequence goes on along the minus strand of CAEGAG010031002.1, from coordinate 7,559 downwards.
CAAAGTGGAGAAAAAGTTCAAAGCATGTGTAAGGCAATGGAAGGTAAAGCTTCAGAGTCCTGAAGGGGTTCTGACTCTTGACAGGACCAAACTGATCTATCTGTGAAAGTTGACCAGAATAAACTGGCCTAGTTCCTCCCTGAATAATCGGTGCATCTCTGATTTGATGTGATGCAGAAATCTCCATTTAGTGAGCCCCGATTAAAGGGGTAGAATTAAATCTGCCTCAAGCGACTTTCAGGCAGTTTGACCTTAAAAGGTGAATATGGTTTTGCCACGAGGGAGTCCAAAGGTAGAGATCACGTTTCCTTTTGACTCTCTTGATAGTTGTAAACTGTTTGGTGGTGTGAAGCTCAGGGTTCTGGGAATGGGTTCCTCTCAGGTTTTGCACTTAGATTTAAATACTGACCTGTGGTGGCTGTCTCATCAGGATTCCAACAGGAAAGCTGTGAAAAGCCTGGTGCTGCTGGTAAGATGAGTGGGGTAAACCAATGCCTTGGTAATAAGTCCTATGTTGTGGGGGTTTTTTCTTGATATTATTGATATTTTTGTGTATATGCCCCAAATCAAGACATTTCTGTTCTCCACTATATTTCACATTTGAATGTGTACACTGTTTGTATACTGTATTGTGTCCATTTTATACAATGTAAATATGTATTGGGTTTATTATTCCTTAAAGTTAAAATGATCATTACCATCTTTAATTTGTTGTTTTAGATATTTTAATTCATGGTTATTACATAGATGGATAGTATGAAAACTGAATATGCTTGAATGTAAATGATGCAGTAGACTGTGTGACTGTCATGGTGTGATTTACATAAACTATGAATTTTATTCAACAGATTTGTACTAGCTTGGAAATGTTTGCATGTAAAAGAAATGTAACATTTGTTTTTCTTTGCAGCACAAAGACTTGAAAGACTCAGAAAAGAACGGCAAAATCAAATCAAATGTAAAAATGTTCAGTGGAAGGAAAGGACAAGCTCTCATTCTGGTATGGATCCTTCAATTTTTCTGCTTCCAATATCAAAATATTTGAGCAAATCTGTGTTAGCACTGTTGTCTTGCAGCAAGAAGGTCTTTGGTTTAAATTTGATTTATTTATTTCAGACAGGTTTTCAAAAACAAGAAAAAAGCAATCAGTAGGACAGAGGAAACATGTGCATACATAACCAAGAACAAAATAGTTTGTGTACCACTACTTTTCTGTTTGAAAAGGAGTAGGAAGAAGTGAACACTTATTTAGTCCTATCCTTTATCTCAGTTTAATGAAATAACAACTACCAACTCAATGATTATCAAAAAATTGTAATTAAAACCATATTATAATATTTATATGCCTGATCAATATACTGGGATAAAAAGCCAATTAATAAACTATATTACATAGACAAAATGGTTACAAACTAACTTGCATAACAAGACAAGAAAATCTATGAATAATAATAATAGTAATAATGACTACTGTAAACAACAACTGGACATACAGCATCAGGATAATTATCAACTCCTTGCCAAGGTACACCTAATAATTTTTTTAATCTGTGTTTAATTTTCATATAACAATAAATAAAATAAAATAAACACAGAGAGAGAAAAACTTATGATAATGATGGTAAAATAACAACAATAAACAGATGGTGGAAATAGTAACACAGAAGAAACAAAAGAAAAACTCATATTTGTGTTAATCCCCTTCTTCCATGTACTATGTAACATCATTTTGTATTTATTTTTAAACTGGTTGATGCTTGGGAATTGTTTTGGTTCCATATTCAGTTCAGTCCATTGTTTGGTCCATATATTCATATCAAGTCAGCTTTTAATTTTAATAAGTTCTGAGGTAATAGTATCCAAAAGTTGTTGTAGATTCTCACCAGCAGCCAAAGGTGAAGGAACAAGTTTGTCGATGGGGGGGATACACATATCAGAAACCTGACAGATCCGTAAATAGCTTGAGGATTAGTCTAATCTGACCTCTTGCTTCAGTAACAAGTATTCTTACGCATTGTGGCATATGCAATGTACATATTTCACACCCGAATGTATACTCTTATTGTTAAGAGGAGAAGGTGAGGTGAGAAGACGCCAATGATTGTACTACATTCTATTTTTGGTTTGGATTGGAAGACATTGAGAATAAAACAAGACTCAAATTATATTTTCGCCTTTTTCTGCTGACTTCCACATTGGTGACCCCGAACATCTGCGAACATCTGAACATGTTTTTTAACAAGAACTGTGGTTGCTGTGGTTTTGGACTCAGTTTCTTGCCAGGCGGCCGTTACTCCAACCGCCGCTTCTGTTTTTGCTGCCTTTATCAAGCTTCCAGAGTTCTAGCAGAACGATCTAAAACCATGGTTTCAGCATGTGGAAGCCCAGTTCCATCTCCGTGGAATAACCACAGATGGTTATTCCACCATCTGCACTAACAAATACAGTGCGCTCAAGGAGAATCTGCTTCGGCTCAACCAACTGTCAGACGCGGAGTGGGCCAATCGCTTGCTCTCTCTGAATGGCTTGGGGGACCACAAGCCCTCTGAGCTGATGGAGAACATGCTGACATTACTTGGCTTGGAAGATTTTATCTTCCTGTTTACGCATTTATTTCTGTGCCAGCTTCTTCCACCTCTTCGCACCGCGCTGGCCAACTCTCCGTTGATCCGGACAAAGGATTGCCGCTCCCTGGCTGAAGAAGCGGACCGGATTTTGTTGGCTTCCAGGCACTACAGTTTGAATGCACTTCTGCCACAATTTTGTGTTTGCAATCAATACAGAATGCAGCAGCTGGACTTCTCACCAAATCCAGTAAATTCAGTCATATCACTCTGGTTATATTCTCTACACTGGCTACCAGTCGATTTTAGAATTCATCTTAAAGTACTTTGCTGACGTACAGAACTTTAAATGGTCAGACTCCAGATCATCTTTGTCAGCTTTTAACTAAATTCTCTGCTGGTCGTGGTCTTCGTTCCAAACACTGCATCTCTTGGTTGCTCCTATGGTTCTTTCTGTCAATGGCCCCAAGGCTGTGGAACAGTTTTCCCTTGCCGCTCTGTTTTGCACAATGTGGAGTTTTTTAAAAAGTAACTGGAAACGCTTTTATGTCATGATTTTATTGTTATGTTTGTTTTATGCTTTGCTTAGTTTAAGGTTGATTTTTATTGTACTATGCTTTGTGATTTTATGTTTGTGAAAAGCATTTTATAATTAAGCTTTACTTACTTGCCAGCCCACCAGTTCATGCCTGCAGGTTTGCAGTTAACAATAATCACCCCAATGTTGCCAACTCAGCGACTTTCTTACTATATTTAGTGACATTTCAGACAATAAAATCAGTATCAGCCAAAATCGGAATTGCAGGTCAGGCTTTTTAAAGATCGTAATCGGCCAGAAAACTGCAATTGGTGCACCCTTATTATTAAAAACTTTTTCCTTCAATGATAATTCTCCATGATCTCTAAATAAAATTAAGTGAAAATGAATGAGCTAATGTACATTTAAGCTATAACTGAGTTGTGCTGCATTAAGACTACATGAAACAAATATCAAGAAATAAACACAGACACATTAAGTATTTTGTATTTAGTTCACAAAAGTGTGAAAACTCCAGCTGTTTGAGACCATAATAAATTATTTCAAAGCCATTTTACCTCTTATAATGTGACATTTAATCTGCACAGGCCAACTGAAGAATAAGCAGATTTGTTTGGAAGATTGTATGAAAACACAGTAAGGTGTAACCTGTTAATGTGCATGTGAACACTCTAAAATTGCACTTTGAAGAGCCACTGTGTGCATTACAGGGCCTAAGCAATTCAAAAAAGTTCAATCTTATTTGTCTAGGATACAGTCAATCAAAATGCACTTTTAAAGTAGACCTAAGAATGGATTAATAAGAATGCACAGATATCCAAATTTAGGAAGATATTGATCATTTATTGGACCGATACAGATATGTTAAAACATGACTATTATCAGCCAATATATTGAGCATCCCTACTTAATAAGAGTGAGGGGTTGTGGCCCTTTATGTTTCACACTGTGACTCTTAGTTTGTTGCTACTTCAAATATTTCCAAACAGCCAAATTAGTCTTTCTTGGGACTCTTGGAACAGTAATGAAAACTTTGAAACTTTTCAAAGTTTCAAAGGATACATTAAATATGTATCCTGTACATATTTAATGTACAGGATATTTAATCCTGTACATTAAATATGTACAGGATTTGTTACCTGTACATATTTAAACAAAAAGCTTATGTGTAAATGTACAAAAGAAATAGGAGTGTGTTGGCTCCCAATCTAGGTAGTTAAGACTGAATAAAGTTACTCTGATGAACTTTTTTTATTCTTTGAGTTCACTTGAGTTATGTTTGCTGAATGTTGTTTTCTTTTGTGTTCCAAATTTTGTTGCTTTCTTGCTTTCCGTCCAGCGGAAGATTTGGGATCTCTGTTTGAAAAGCGGGACTATAAAGACAGGCCGCGAACAGCTGGGGCCAAATCCACCTTATCACTACGGCTGGAACAGTGTCCACAGCAGCTCAACAACCCCTTTAATGAATACTCTAAATTTGATGGCAAGGTAAACTCATGGAGAGTCATGAATTGATTGAAGGGCTTTGGTATGTGTTTGTGATGAAACTCGATGAAGCTTTAATCACTGCTAAATAATGACTTCTATTCAGTTTACTATAGATGTAAGCATTACATTACATTAGCATTACATTCTTTGTTTAATGTAAAATGAAGAACATGACGGTGCCATGGAATCAATACTATTTTTTAAGTGTTTATCATTAAGTATTTTGTCCAAGTTCTAAAAATTTGATAAGTGAAACTTGTTTTTAAGCTGTACCAGTTTTTAACAAGTTAAGGTACACTGACTTATCTGTAATTTATGCACTTTATTCAGTTATATTTAGAAACAAAATGTTGATGTTACCATTAAATTGTAAATGCTCTGTACTTGAATAGCGCTGTATCAATTTGAGAGGATCCCAAAGTCTTTTCTCTCTTTATTTCAAGGGTCACATTGGTACCACAGCCACCAAGAAGATAGATGTCTACCTCTCAATGCAGATGACTCAGGAGAAAATGCATCCGATGACAGTGGTCACCATTGCCAACGCTCGTGTTCACGACCTCATTGGACTCATCTGCTGGCAGTACACAAGCGAGGGACGAGAACCCAAACTCAGGTGAGTACAAACAAATTCCAAATACAGTTTTATGTTGAAGCTCTTCATTAACAGTGTTTCCTGTCCATCTATGTTGTTATATGCAGGGCACTAACACTGTTATTTTGCTTACAGTGAGAATGTGGAGGCCTACTGCCTTCACATTGCTGAGGATGATGGTGAGGTGGATACTGACTTCCCACCACTTGATTCCAATGAGCCAATCCACAAGTTTGGCTTTAGCACGCTAGCATTGGTGGAGAAATACTCTTCACCTGGCTTGACTTCTAGACAGTCACTGTTTGTCAGAATGTAAGTATGAAAATGTGCAGAAGCAATATTATAGGGCGCTCCACCCAGTCTGGTTGTTTGTCACTGGGCAAGACACTTCATGCACCTTGCCTACTGATGTTGGTTAGAAGAGCCAATGGCACAAAATGGCAGCCTGGCTTCTGTCAGACTGCCAAAGGACAGCTGTTACTACTATCCATTATCAGTGTGTGAATGTGTCCTTTGAGATCTCAATTTGATATTAGAAGTGAATTAAAAATAAAATTGATTAACTAATATTGTGTTTTAAAGTGAACAAATGTTGATGGTATCAGTCATCATTTGTTTGTTCTAACACAGAATAATGATGCCATTTTCAGGCTTTGAAACTTTTGCTGTGCATTTATAGTTGGACTGTCCATATCTCACTGTTTCCATCTTTTTCTTCTTAGAAATGCTGCTCATGGTTTCTCTTTAATTCCTGTGGATAGTCTGAAGGTAACCATGAAGGAGATTCTCCAAAAAGCACTCAAGAAGAGAAAGGGTTCACAGAAAGGGTCAGGTAATGATGCTTTGGTCGCTCAAAGTGATGTGTGATGTGCGTAGTGTTTGTTTTCGGTTGTTATGATACTATGGTTGTTTTGGGGTAAAATTTTTAAAAATTTAATCACATAAAACTCTTTCCCACTGGCAAGTCTCATTCTAACCTAGCATTTCTCAACGGGGGCGTTCAGAGGAAGGCAGGGGGCTCTGGCGAAAATTTTTACTAAAGGGATTCCTTTGGGGGGTGTTTGCTCGAAGGTAAACTTTACACCTTAAATGCACAATAATACCAATTTAGACTTTGAGCAACTTGTTAAACTTGTATGGTGTAACATTAAACATGCTTGGCTACGACTGTATTGATCTCTTCAGTGTTTGTAGCTTCTTGACGCAGCTCCGCAGTTTTTCTATTGGTAGCTTCACCGCATCAGTTCAGCATTACACCGGCTGATGACATTGCTGTGATTCACTTGTCTGGTGTCTCATCTTGAAATATTTTATGTTTTATTGAGGATTTTTGCACATATGTTTTGGCAGTGTTGTGATCATGTCAAACACTGCCATGATCACAGTGTAGTATAAAAAAGTGTTTTATTGTCCGTCTGGATGCTGCACTCTTCCATAGAAGGACAACAGAATATCGCTCTTATAAACGTGATTACTAAAATCACGATACTCTCACTGTGTATCCCTCTGAAAAATTAACCCATTTAAATAATAATAATTAAAAAATATCTTTCTATGGGTGATACCACGATAGACAGCATTTATTTTATACAGTTAACATCAGTGTTGTAAGTGATTCAGTATGAAACAGTAGTACTACAGCAGTTTTGAATTTCAATCATCAGAATACCGGGAGTTTTTCCGTTGTTTTAAAAAGCTTATGTCAGTCTGCTTTTTTCCATCGATACGCTTCCCGACCGCTCCGCACGGTATGGGGTAAGAAAAAAAAACAAACGATGCGCACGTTGCAAAACTCAGAACCGGGACATAGAATGGAGCAACAAACAAGATGTCAGCCATAAAAACAGAGAATCTGACAGTGAACAGTGAAAAATCAACGATGAAAGAAACTAAAGAGAGCATAACAATAAACCAAGAGAAGATACTACAAATCAAAGAAAACTAAATGGAAATTAATGAAGAACAAATGCAAGAATAAACTAAGAAACTAAATTAAATACCGTATTTTCCGCACTATAAGGTGCACTGCATTATAAGGCGCATCTTCAATGAATGGCCTCTTTTCAAACTTTCCCCATTTAAAAGACGCATCGCATTATAAGGCGCATAGAATAGACGCTACAGTAGAGGCTGAGGTTACGTTATGCATCCATTAGAAGGAGCTGCGCTAAAGGGAATGCCAACAAAACAGTCAGATTGGTCAGTCAAACTTTATTAATAGATTACAAACCAGCGTTCTGACAACTCAGTAGCGTCACACGATAAAACATACGACAGAAATAAGGCATTACAATTGAAAATAGTAACACAAATAGCAGCTGCATCTAATTAACCAAGCTTAATAGCTTAATGCTAAACGGCTAACTTTTAGCTC
>CAEGAG010030998.1:0-15268 GCA_903067065.1 Brachyrhaphis terrabensis | reverse complement strand
AACTGTTTGTTTGTTACTCTGCTCAAATTATGTCCTGTGTAAACATGCCGCAGTAGAGAAGGTTAAGATTGCAGTGTTCTGACCTTGTATCGTACATGAGATGCTTTCATGTATTATTTTGCCTCAGGTATCAGGCTTTTTATCTCTGAAGTGAATATCTTGGGGGATTTGAACACAGAAATGTTGATTCATCATGGGTTATTCTACTTTTTCACAGTGGAGGAACATTTCCAGATGATGATGGTTCTCATCAGCAGGTGAAGAACTCTCTCTTTGTTGGTGAAAGTGGTAATCGTGGGATGCTTCTTCCAGATAACAACATATGGGGTCCAGGAGGTTCTGATTTCTCCAGTAGGACACTGCCACGTGGAATGTAGGTGGCCTTTGAAGGCTTTTTAATTCACTCTGTTCTTTTGAAGGCTGAAGAACATCAGTCTTTGTGGCAGCAGTGCCACAAAGTCTCAAAAATAATGCTTTATGGTCACTGTGAAACTGTAAACTATCATGACGCTTCAGCATATTGTGCAATGGCCTGATAAATTAAACAAATTGCTTTTAAGTGTTCAACTTAGCTATATTCATGCAAGTACATAATGACAGAAAGAACTGTCACAAACATCCTGTAAACAAGGTCACAAATTCTGTACATGAACTGCTAATGAGATGATTTGTATGACTTTGTTTCTCTGTAGAGATTTTCCTATTCGAGGCATGCAGATCTATGATGGTCCAGTCAATGTTCAGAACTGTACATTTCGAAAATTTGCAGCATTGCATGGACGACACACCAGTGCCTTTGGGTTCAGACTCAACAACTCATGGCAGAGCTGCCCAAAGAATTACGTCGCCAACATCACCTTTGACCAAGTTCCTGTAAGTTAGCATTCATTGTGGAAATTTATGCTTTTTCAATTCTGTATAAATTAGTTTATTTTTGTCAAGAAAAGTCATTGCAGGAAAATACCCAAGTTTGGTCATATTTAGTTTAGTGCAATTCTTTTCCATTACATTGTAATCCAACATGTTTAGTTGTATATTTGCGGCTGTACTTTTTTTTCAAACTAACACCATTTACTTACTTTTAGTATAAATCCAATTAATTCTCATTATAATCAAACTGTGATTAATGTCAAGTCATTTATTTTAGTAGCACATTATCTATAAGACACATTCTCCCCTTGTGTCAACACAATCTTTTTCCTACAGTTCTCATGAAAACCTCTCTCTTTTCTCTAATCCCTATCATTACCATCATCTCTACATCATCCCTCCTCTCAGTCTTCTGGTATTTAAATCTGCTGCCATTACTCCCATTATGAAGAAACCATGTCTTGACCATTCAAACTTCAATAATCTCGTCCAAGATCTAACCTATTTTCAAAGTTCTTGTTAATTACATTTTCTCCAGTCAAATAATAGCTTGCATGAAGAGTTTCATTTCAATTTCCAACCCCATCAGAGCACTGAAACTGCCCAAGGTCACAAATGACCACCTTATTGCTGCCGTCTGTGGTCTCTTATCCATGCTTGTCCTTAATATGAGTACAGCCTTGGACATTATTGATCATTCCAGACTCAGATTCACCTCCACGGGCATTTCTGATACTCCTCTAGTCTGGTTCAAATCTTACCTGTCTGGCTGCACTCGGTTCATTCAACTTCAGTCTTTTCACTCTATCATTATTGTTCAACTGGTGTTCCCCAAGGTTCGATCTTTGGACCCCTACTTTTAATTATCTACCACCTTTGTCTGGGTCACATCTTCTGTAAATTTGGTATCTATTTCAATTACTACACCAAGCTCTACCGGTCCACCAAACCCAACTCTACAATCCCACCCTTCAACCTCTGATTATCTCTGTGAGCTGAATCACTAACTTTCCAATAATTTTGTCCAACAACAGGAATAAAATGGAGCTCATCCTTGTTCAACAAATTTTTTTCAATGCAGTTTATTTATATTGCTCCAATTTGCAACAAATGTAGCTTCAAGGCACTTTACAAAGAAACATTTCATTTCAGTCACACATACATTCCAGTTGATTCTAGTTACCAAACAGTTTATTATTCAGAAAGTTTCTATCTATGAAAACTGAGCAGATTGCATCGACCTGCAGCATTTACCTCTCTTAGACAAACACGTGGCAACAATCACTTGAGTTCTGCCATTGACTTTACAGCAATCCTTAATGCTGTAAAGTCATGCATGTAGCGACACTAGAGAAGAAAAACTCCCCTTTAGCAGCAAGAAACCTCCAGCAGAGCCTGGCTCATTACAAGCAGCAATATGTAACGACCGATGTAGAGTTTGAGAAAAAAAGAGCAGAATGCACAAGAAGAATCTGATTAATTGATGCAGGAATATTTTAGATGTTAATGAAAGTAAAACACTAAAACACTAAAAATTATTTGTCCTTCAGGTAGAGAGAAAATAAATAGAAAGAATAAAGAAAAAGTCAAGATAAAGGTATGTTTTAATGTGAGTTGGTAATATGTTTATCAGAAAGATTTGTGGAGCTGCTAATTGAAAATTAGCTTGATAGCGACCTTGATCGGTCCAGTTCAAGAGCCAAACAATGTCCGATTTGCCGTAGCTATTTCTTATCTATAGTTGCCAAGGCTCCCATTTGGGGTGGCAACTGCCAACCCCTGTGACCCCAGTAGATTTGCCCCTGCCTGGGGGGGAAATCCTGGTTAGAAATGCCAACATTGTTTCTATCTGTTAAGTGCCAGAAAACTTAGCGAGAAATTTTTTTTTTTTGATTTTTTGTAACTTTCTTTGAATTTAGAAGTTCACCTACATTTGGTCAGTATAAGAAATAACGCTTTTAAACTTTATGACTTGGGTCAAACCATTTGCATTTCCTTCCACAAATGCAAAAGTTTTTTTGCATTTGTGGAAGGATGACTCAAGTTGTGTGATGGAGTTCTGGCCCATTCTTCCTTATAGAAGTGGTGTAACTGAGTCAGATTTAAAGGCCATCTCACGCTCTTGTGCGTTTTCCGCTTCTCCATAGAATTCAGATCAGAGCTTTGTGATGGCATATACTTGCATATAAAACGTTGATTTGCTATGTTTAAGACACTTTTTCTTCACCCTGGTTGTTTTTTTTAGGGTTATTGTCCATTTGCAAGACCAGTCTGTGCCCAAGATTTTACTTTCTGTCTGTCTTTAGATGTTGCTTCAATATCTTTGCACAATTGTTCTTTCCTCATGATGCCACCCATTTAATGAAGTTTACCAGTTCCTCTTACAGCAAAACAATTTTATAACTGTGAAAGTTGTAGCATCCTTCACAGTTAGGATGCTACAACCGTCCTTGTTTTTTCCTCCAAATGTAATGCTGATCTTACCGGCTCCACCCAGCATCTTCACGAGTTCTTTGGGTTTTGTTCTGCTCATTTAGGGCCAAATAAATTCCTCTCTGGGACCCAGAAATTGTCTCCTTCTTGAGCAGTATGATGGTTGGACATTCCCATAACACCTATACAGTACTTGCATATGTAGTTGTTTGAACAGGTGAATGTAGCAGCTTCAAGGTAAATTGTTCCCAAGGATAAACAGATTTGTGCAGCTGCACAATCTCTCCTTGCTGATTTCTTTTGACCTACTCATCATGTCAAACAAAAAAGCTGATTTTTTTCAGGTGTTGCTCCAATTAACTCATATACATCACCACAAGGAAATCAAATCATACACAAAGAAGTTTGGTCTGATTTAACTACAGACAGTGAGGGGAAATGTGTGTCTGTCATTTTATTCAGTGTATTTAAATATCTGGTTATACAGTTGAATGTGCTTAGTAATGGGATCTTGGACATTCATATATGAAGCTAATTTCATAATTGCAGGAGTCATGATCAGTTCTTATTTGGAATTCATATTTGAATGAATGTGTTCATATTTAGAGGTACCAAATTCATATATTTTTTATTTTTTAATTTATGAAAGAAAATAAAAACCACCTCAAAATGGTACAGGTGCATTGCATTGATTTTGAGTGTTGCCTTTGAACCACAGATAAGCTAATATGAGCAGATTTTTTACTTTACTCCAGATCACATCTCGGGTATTTTTTGGAGAACCGGGTCCCTGGTTTAACAAGATGCAGATGGATGGAGATAAGACAACCATCTTCCATGATATTGATGGATCAGTTAGTGAGTATCCTGGAGCATTTTTGGTTAAAGAAGACAACTGGCTGCTCCGTCACCCTGACTGCATTGATGTGCCTGATTGGAAGGCTGCAATCTGCAGTGGCCATTATGCACAGGTTGGTCAGTCCCCAGTTATCATCATCAGATATAATTAAGGTTCCAAGCCCGCAGAGGCCAATACAAGTTCAACTGGTTGAGGTCAGTTGTCGACCTCAACCAAAAATCAACCATTTTGACAATAATTCAACATTGAATTACCATTGTGTGCTATCTGGGTTATATATGAAATGATAAAATATTGGCCTATTTTTTGTTTCATTCTTTCATTCTAGGCTGCCATTTCTTCATACATCAGGAAGGGATAATAACATTAGGGAGACAACAGAAACCTAAATACCATGATGGTTTGAATTTAATTACTGTGTTTTATAAGTGCATTAATAAGGGAGAGCTATATGGAAATATTAAACCTGGGGAAGGGGAGGGGCCGATGACATGTTCGCATACACCTCAAAAAGTATGCAGTTGTGCCCCTGAGCACATAGTACGGAGAATCCCCCCTCTTGACTAGAACTGAACTGAATTAATGTTAAGAGAGTAACTTTCCACCGCAAAGTTCTGTAAGATGCCCTTTGTGGAGCTCTGGTAACTGTTGTGCTGTTTGTGGCTGTACTCTAATAATAAGACAAAATTTAGTTTGTGACTGCAGCAACAGGTGTGTTTTGAAAGTGCTCTTAAAACGAAAAGGCAGCGTTTCTGTGATAAGTGGTAGTTTTCATTGCCTACCAACAGATAAGGAAACAAAAAGAATTTGGCTAAAAAAATCTAAACTTGAAAAGAGAACCCAAAATGCTATATATGTCCTTATTTCATTTTGTGGACAAAAAAATCCCCATCTCTGAAACATGTCTGAATTTGTATACCAAGTATTTTTCTGTGATTTGTTTTGTTTCAGTTCCATACTTTTTTGTCTCTTTAAATACAACACTGGCCTGTTCCTTGAAAGAAGTGATAAAAGACACAGGTTGGTCTTTCATCACTTCACTGAACAAAGGATGTTCAGTGAACTTCTTTTGTTCACTGAACATGAACAAAGGATACTGGCTCACATTTGGTAGAACAGTACATTTATTTTCAGAATTTTTGTGTTTGAAACCTTTCATGACAAAAAAAACCTCCTGTAAAATTTTTGACTTGGTCGACCGCATATGGAGGCGTAAACGGAGGGATTTGCGTAGGGGGGCGTAGGGATGGACCTGCTGGGTCGGGCGAGGAACCTATTATAACTGCTTGCAGTTCTAGTTCATTTTGATTTCTCACTGACACCTCTAATTTGGCTTTGGTATTAAATTGTCCTTCTGGGGATAGAGAGATTCTCTGAGACAGTGATAGTCAGATACCAAAGAAAATCTCAGCAAAGTTGTTTAATGAAATTAATTTTTGTTTTATGTTCTACCAGGATATCATCTACTTCTTTTGCTATGTCCTTCCCAGATCTACATCCAAACCCGAAAACCTGCCAACTTGACCATGCAAATAGTGAAGAATGAATATCCTGACTGGCCACTGACATTAGAAGGTGCCCTAGGAAAGAAGAAGCATTACCAGCAATTCCAGCCAGTGATCACATTAGCCAAAGGTTACACAGTCCACTGGGATCAGACAGCACCAGCAGAGGTCACCATTTGGCTCATCAACTTCAATAAGTAAGTAGATTATGAGCAGTTGTTCTTACAACACAGCAACAATGAAATTGTATTTCATTGTGTTTGCCTTTTTAAGACTCTCTTGAAAATACATTTTGAATTATTGCCATTTATTTTCTAACTTTGGTGATACATGTCGCCTGCATGTAGCATAAAACAAGGCTCAAACTAAAACATTGGTAGTAGAAAACACTAAAAGATCATGAATAGGACTGTATTTCAGCTACTTTTCCTCAGATATATTTATTTCACGTTAATAATTAGAGGTGTAACAAGATCTCGCAGTATTAAGCACTAGACAATTGTGGTCAGCAAGACTTTGCCTGTTGAATTTCTAATAGATGTCCCAACTATACTTAAGTCAGTTTGGCAACATTTTGGATTTCTAGTAAATGGCAACATGGCTGATTTTCTATGCCAATTAGAAAATAGGAAATAGTGCACTACAGACAGATGGGCACTATATTAAATAAACATGCAGAAGCAATACATTCTGCATACAAAAAATGTATGCTTAAAAGTCAGTTAACTTTATGTATACTCATAATTCCAGTCTTTAGTCTTTAATTGCTTCTTAGGTTCTTTTGCAAGGTTGTCCCCTGCCTTCAGAGGGATTGTTGAACAGATGTTTCTGAGTTGGTTGGTGTGTGACTTGTTTACCGAAATCTTCCTGATGGAAGGGGGGAGAAGAGGCAGCATCTTGGGTGAAAGGGGTCTCTTAAAATGCTTTTTGAGCAGGCAGGCTGAGTAGATGTCATCAATTTTGGGCAAAGGGTATATGATGATCCACCGTGGTGTTTTGGTAACCCTCTGCCAGCTCTTTTTCTCTACTGCTGTACAGGTAGAATATGACACTGTTCAGCAGTAAGTCAGTTTGGACTCTATTTTACATCAATAGAATCTGATCAGCAGCTCCTTGGACAGACGACCAAAAAAAAAAGTCTCTCTGCTGGACTTTTTTAATTAGTTGCTGTTGGGGCTCCAACTGAGATCCTCTGAGATGTGAACTTCTACAAATTTGAAGCTGCTGGATCCTTTCCACTAGTTCACCATTTATGCTAAGCCCTGGATGGATTGTCCTCTTTTTCCTGAAGTCGAAGATTATATCCTTCATCTTTTTAGTTTTTAGGATGAGCTTATTCTCCCTGAACCATGCTGTCAGCTTCTGAACCTTTAACTTGTAGACTCACTCATCATTGTCGCTAATGAAGCCTACAACAGTTGTGTTATCAGGCATATTTAAACAAGACGTTACAGTTGTGGGTAGCTTTGAAATCAAGGGTAAACAGAGAGTTAAGAATGGGGCAGCGCACACAGGCTTGGGGTGTACCTGTGCTGAGTGTCTCCTTTGGTTCACTTGACCTGCTCTATAAAGTGGTGATGATGCCAATGTGTTTCTATGGCAATCTTAGCATTTGCTCACGGATTAACATAAACAGTCATGATGTTAACTGCATTAAACTCCTCTGGCTGATAAAAGAGTCCGCATTTCAGCAGTAGCTACTCAACATCTGGGCAACAGTGCTTCCGCACAATCTGTGTAACTGTTCACATTTATACACACACCACCACCTCTTGACTTTCCAAAGTGGAATCTCTGCAGTAGGACAAGGGGCATTTCTTTTATGTGGGCATAATTTGGGTAATCTTTAGTTGCTGGAGATCCTGTGTGTGGACGTAGTGTGACTGGCAGAAATTCAGCATGAACCACCACAATGGATTGTGGGATACATCCTCAGACAATCTGAATCTATCACAATATAAGTGTTGCATATTGGTCAATATCAGTAATTAATTTATTTTATTGTTTTAAATATTTGAAATACTGCCAAGCTTGTGGCCTTTCTTGTCCTGTTTTGTCCACAGCGTTTGCTCCACGCCATTGTTTATTTTTAAGCAGTTGTGAAGCACAGTGGTGAAACCTGACACTGAGTACATTGATCAAGTTGTTGCTAGGTAACCAAAGAGTGAATTGGTTGATGCCACCCATCATGAGATGTTGAGCAATGTAAGACATAATTCTGCCTAAATACACCTTTGGAGGGGCAGGGGCTCAAAGTAAAAAAAAAGGGCACATTGAACAGTAACAACTCATATTAATCAAGAATTAATCATTGCCATCATATAGGGGAAATGCAACGCAAATGTAGTAATAAACAGACCAGAGGAGAGAAGGTCGCTGCCTGTAGCGAACCAGGCATTTAGCAGAATGATAAAGTTAAAGTCAGAAGTTTCTCTGCAGCCGAAGCATTTCTGTATTTAGGGCCAAGGCGGGTTTTGTCCCACTATTGTGAGGACAATTACGAAAATATAAATAGAAACAGTTTTTCTTACGTTAACATCAGACCTATGTTTTTATTCACAAACCAGTGTACGAAAAAAATATTCTTGCCCATAATTTGATATTTAAAGGGCACAGATCCGCCACCCCTCCTCCTCACCATGGACCTGGAGTCTGAACAACATGGAGGCAGAAACTGAGAGTCATTATTAGACAGAGGGCAGCCAGACTAGTTTATTTTGCTAAATTATTATATTTAACTAAATATTATTTCCTGCTATTTAATACTCCTGGTAGTAATGTTAAGCTGAAGCAGCCTGAGAGGCACAAACAGACCTTCTGACATACAGATTTAAAAAAAAAATATTAAAAATTGAAAAAACAATTTTTGAAAAAAAAACAAAAAAAAACTCAAAAAGGGCAGTAGGGGCATTAAAAATAAAAGTTGCACGTGAGCTCTAGAGGATGGATAGACCACTACAACCATGCTTCATTTCCCCATTATAATCACTATAATAATAAACCACCAGCAGCAATTTCTCTTCACTACTTTTACCTTACCAAGAAATATAATGTGAAAGCCACATGCTGGGTCCCTTTTTGATTCGTTGTGTATCTTAATCCTGCCAGTATGAGATTGTCCAGACAATCGTTGATTAGACTGAGTCAGATTTACAAGAATTAAAGTCTGAAACAGTTTTTTTTTTTCCACTTTGTTGTCGTAAAAGTGTCAGTAAAACGTCTTGTTAATTTATTGAAAATGTGTGCACGTTGCTGAAAAAGATGTTGCGTTAGCTGTTGTACTGAATGGTTGACCACAGCCCACATTTCCACTGAATGGTGTTCCAACTTTCATCTAAACCTTGTTTAGTCAGCAATTCTTCCAAAAGTCTATTTTAATAAGGCAATTCTAATTTTTTGTGCAAGCCTCACTTGATCTAACTTCCATATATAAATGTTTACATACATAGACATTTCTTGCTGGAATGCAACAACAAAAAAATCAAAATCGTACCCTGCAAGGTTTTTGATGTTTTCATATATAAGCTGCTGTTTATTTAGAAAAGAGTTTGCTTTGTGACTGAATTACTGACGTTATGGTGTGTTTTTACTTATTTATTGCAGAAATGACTGGGTCAGTTTGGGGATCTGTTACCCAAAAGAAACTACTTTTACCATCATTGCTGACATTCACAATCGCCTCACTAAAAAGACACACAAGACTGGTGTCTTTGTGAAGACAACTCAGAGAGAGAAGATCAATCATTCACACTTGACCAAGGGATACTACTACTGGGAGGAAGAGACTGGGTTAGTTAAGTTGGTACTTATACTTCACACAATGACTTCTGAAAACCAACTTATTTTATTTAGAACTCCTCTTCTTTTTAAGCCTTCAGTCACTACAGTCCCTCTGACTATTTTAACAAGTTATAAATAAAGCATGACATAAATTGTTCAATCCGAAAATTACTCATTAAAAGATGCATTTTTAACAAGAATTTGAACTATAGTCCAAATTATGTGCTTGACTGTCCGGTCCTGCTCAGACTTCCATTTAATAAACCTACAACACATACAATGAGAAACCCAAAAAAGAATGCACAATAAAGTTATGCTATTTATTACAGTCTAAATAGAGAAGTAGGGAGTCTACCCTGTTGAGAATGGAGAAGAAGTAAGGTGTAGATATTCATTAGACTGTAAGAAGTGCATTGAAAGACACATTTTTATAGTCTGTGCTGCACAATAAATATGTATGCAGCTCACCCTGCTCTACTCCTTTAAATCAACCCAAAAAACAAAATCTGAAAACTGGAGTTTAATTAAAATATGATGGGCTTCCTTCTCCCCTGTACCCTTGACAGCTTGACTAAGAACAGAGAACAATCTGCTTGTTTAGTATCCTCTGTGTGTGCCTTGAAATATCTCCAAATCTGGGGTACACATCTTTGTTTAAATGGTGAATCATTTTGACTAATATCACACCTGGTGTAGACAGGTGTTAGAAAGATTTCCATCATAGTATCTGAGAACAGCGAGTTGAAACCTCCCATCAACTTGCCTGATTGAACCCAGGCTTTAATACAATTCCAAAGAGGCTTTGGAATGAGTCTAGTGCAGCTGGACCACTGCTGCGGGATTATTCCCCCCTGAGGGCAGTGTTTGCAGGATCAGGTCACTACCTGAACACTTTCAAAGATTCTTGATGACTTCTGTTCACTTCAATTGGTGAAATGTGACCTGATTTCAAAACTTAGTGTGCAGAGAAAAAATAAATGCATTCTGCTCAGTCTGTTGAATATTAATTAAACACAATGAAAAAGAAATGCAATTAAATATCATTATTATAATTTTAAAACTTGATGGATAAAAATAGATCATGACAGGATTTTTCGACACTGTTTGTCAAAATGAAGGATAACAAAAAAGTCTAGCCCAACCTCTGCTCCAAACTACGGACATTTTTGCTCCCTCCCGACATTTAATTTCTTCCTTTCTCTTTTGGAGGACAGCAACTCAAAAGCTAAAATAAAATAAATCAGTTGTTTTTCTTACAGACAATAGTTTTGAGTTATATAATTTAAATAATGATTTCAAATAGTACATTATTTTATTAAATCTAACCTTAGACCTAATAATCTTCCTGTTTCTGGAATATCTGTATATTATAGGAAGCAAAATGTTAAAAGGAACACAAAAACATCCCAGGTAACTGTGAAATGGCTAAAGCAACAAGACTAAAGACGAGACAAAAATTACTTGAAGAAATTTAAATGCATTGCACGGTTGCTTTCAGATAGCAAGAAAACCGTATTACTAAAAAAAAAAAAAGGCATTGGCTTATGCTTTATTATTTGTTTTATGTTCTTTGTCTGTTTTTTGTGTCTGCTGCAGCTTAATCTTCCTAAAGTTAAAAGCCAATAATGAGAGGGAACAGTTTGCCTTTTGCTCTGTAAAAGGTTGTGAAAGGGTGAAGATCACTGCTACCATCCCAGAAGGAAGTCCACCCAGCAACTGCTTGGTCAAGGCTTATCCAAAACATGCAGAGATACCTGTTGCCAATGCAGCCATGCCAAAAAAAAACCCAAAAAGCAAGCTGGTAAGCAAAGCAAGTTAAAACTTCCCAATTAATCACAGTTATCATTAAGCTCTTTAGGTTTCACCTAAAAAGCTTAATGTTTCACAAAATTAGTATAGCTGATTAAGCCTCAATTTGGTTTCACAAGAGTAGTAGCATGAATGCTACCATGGCAGCTAGCCTGTTCCAGACCATAATGAGAGAGAACAGTTTGTTTGTTCTCTCTCATTATTGACCTTAGTTAAGGCTATTGCTCTGTCTATTCCACAGGTGTCAAACTCCAGTCCTTAAGGGCCGCTGTTCGGCCGTTTTTAGAAGTGCCACAGGTACAAAACACTGGAATGAAATGGCTTAATTACCTCCTCTTTGTGTAGATCAGTTTTCCAGAGCTTTGCTAATGACCTAATTATTCTATTCAGCTACGTTGCAGCAGAGGCACTAAGAAGAAATATGTTGACGCACGCTTACCTGAATTATTTATACCTGGCTTGACATAAGCCTGGTTTGGTCTTTGCGACACTTGACAAGTGGCACTATGTCAAGTCTGGTTCATCCCTTGTCCGACTTTTGTGAAACAGCTCTCTGGTCCTCAAGTACCAGTGCCTGCATGTTTTATGTGTCTTCTGACTTAATGTGACATCTGACTTAAATGAATGGGTAATTAACAGGCTTCTGCAGCATTCGTTAGCTGCAGAGGAGATCACACAATCATTTAAACCAGGTGCTCTAGAACCTGATTTAATGCAAGGGTGCTTAAGGACCAGGTTTGAGAAGTACTGACCTAGTCAGTTGCTAAAACTTTCCCATATCCATGGGAAACAACCCATGCAATCCACACAACAAAAGAAATCAAAACACATAAGTTCAAAAATGTTACATGTAATAATGTGAAATGACAGGGGAAAAGTGTAACAAGCATACCTAGGCACCCAAACTTTCAGCCAGGGCTAGGGTTAAGAACACAACATTAAAATAGTAAATGGTTAATTGAAAATAGGAATGCGTGGGGATAGGAGACCACCAACAGCAGACCAGGAACCACTGAGGACAAAGAAACTGGTTAGTGGCTTGAAACACACTTGATTTTGTCAAAAGCTTATCCTTATCCATGGGAAGCAGGGGACAGAATTTTAGCTCCTCATCAAGGCTGTGGTGAGTACTCAGTGACAAGGGGTCGCCTCTAGGGGTCCTGGTTGCCAAGAACAGAGCCCCCCTGCTGGATGGTGGAGACTAGTCCAGAGCACAAATAGTGGTCTAGTTGAAGGTTTCTCAATCCAGAGGAAAACAGGACTTGGATATCAAGGAGCCAAGCTGGGTCAGAATCCGATAAATTTCTGAGCAGACCCGGCGGCATCGGTGGAACGTACCCACCCTGGACTGGAAGCTGTTTGTTGTTTTTACCTTAAAGGGGCCAACTCTCTGTTCTTCCTATATCGATTTGATACAATAGGGGCTTCCGCACTTCCCATATCTCTGCCTTCTGTCACTTTTTTTTCAGTAGTTAAAACTGTTTAATTCGTTGTTAACACGTCATAACCTGTTTTTCCAAGCCGCTTTTAAATGCAGCAGCAGCAGAGAAAGGAGACCTGCTGCTGCTGTGCATCATTAGTCGGTCCTCGAGGGCCGGCATCCTGCATGTTTTAGTTTTTTCCCTGGTTTAATGCACCTGGATCCAATGATGGCTCATTAGAAGGCCTAAGAAGAATATTGACATACTGAAAAGGTTGTTACTACCACCAGAGAGAGAACTAAAACATGCAGTATGCCGGCCCTCGAGGACCGATTTTGGCTGTCTATGTTCAAAAGTGAGTAGTTTTTGTTACATTCACTTGAGTAACTTTTTTGGAAAAAAGGTACTTATAAGAGTACTTTTACTGGACTGTACCTTTTTCTTTTATTTGAGTAATATTATTATTGCTCAAGTATTATTGCTCCTCTCCCCCCAAATAAGCCGATTCCCCCCTTGCTAAACTTTTCTAGAGCCGGGACTGCTTCTGAGGGGTCAGGTAAGAATCAGGAGTCAGGGCACAGAAAAAGGTCAGTCTCGGGCAGAAGTCGAGAGGCAGGGTCATGTCCAGATAACAGAAGTCAGTATCCAATCTGGGCAAGGCGAAACAGGGAAACCCAAAAGACAAAATGTGATCCTGAACATGGTCAGGCAAAGAAGGAATTGCTGGATAATAACTCACATGTGGGCTTTCAAAAATCTGGCACTATTTTCCTGCCAGAAAGCTGAACGTGCTGAAGCTCTGCTGGTGAGCAAATGGATGACATGAGCCTGTTTGCACTGCAGCACAGCAGCATGCAGGTGGACCTGATGAACTTGATTGCAGAGGTGAGAGCTGAGGAGTAAAACAGAGCAGACAGACTGGCCAGAATCATAACAGTATCCCCCTTCTAAGGTACCGCTCCTGACTGACCTCTTGGCTGATCAGGATGGAGGTGGTGGAAGATCCTGAGTAGGGTTTTGTCATTGATGAAGTGACCAGGAATACAGGTCCATTCCTCAGGTTCATATCCTTCCCAATCTGGAAAGATATTATTACAACCAGAAAATGAATTAGAACAAACTTAGAATCCAGAGAAAAATCTTCCAGAACAGGAACACTTAGTTTTTATTATTACTTAGAAACTGTGCAGTACTCATTACTTTTACAAATTTGGAGCACATTTAATAAGTCCAGAGAATACTTACTTATACTTACACTGCCTGGCCAAAATAAAAGTCGCCACCTGGATTTAACTAAGCAAAGAGGTACAAGCCTCCGATTGGATAATTACTGCAAAGGCGATTATCTTTCAGCTGGCAACAAGTTATTTAACCCCAGCTGATGCAATGAGTAACTCCTCATTTCTTAAACAACCATGGCAAAAGACAAATCCTGTGGTCGTGGAACAGACGTTAGTCTGTTTAAGAAGGGTCAAATCATTGGCATGCATCAAGCAGAGAAAACGTCTAAGGAGATTGCAGAAACTACTAGAATTGGGTTAAGAACTGTCCAACGCATCATTAAAAACTGGAAGGATGGTGGGAAGCCATCGTCTTCCAGGAAGAAATGTGGTCGGAAAAAAATCCTGAATGATCGTGATCGGCTATTACTTAAACGTTTGGTCAAATCAAATCGAAGAAAAACAACAGCAGAACTCAGGAGTGTTTAATTGTGAACGCAAAAGCATTTCTGTAATAGAGTGGTTTGTTGCCCCCTAGTGGTAAGAAATACAGATATACCTGTTCTAGGTATAGTTCTTAGTAGGCCAACTTATTAGCGGTTGTTAGCAAACCAGTAACTGAAGTGGCTGGGTGTGTTCCTGCGTTCCACCATTAAAGAAGCATCGTATTTACATTCCCTCTGCGTGATTCTTTCAACCCAGAATATCACAACTGGCGACGAGGATTTTAAAGATTTCCACAGCGTGAAAGAGATGAGCCTGTCGAAGGACCTTGTACGGAAGTAAGGGAAACAACCGTATATATTTTTTTTCCGAGGCTACAAGAATTAGCATCCAGGAGCTAATATGGCTATGCACGTGGGTCGTGTGGTTGAATATGATGAATCGAAGGAAGATTTTGAGTCATATTTGGAGCGTTTGGAGCAATGGATGTTGGCTAATGATGTTCCGGATGAGAAGATAGTTTGCACTTTTCTCTCTGTGATCGGAGCAGATACATACGGGCTGCTAAAGAATCTTGTGTCTCCGAAAGTACCGAGCACAATGGACTATGCAGCGCTCACTGCAGTGTTACAAGCACACTATAAGCCGACACCAGTGGTGATAGCTGAGCGTTTTCGATTCCAAAAACGTAACCAAAAGGAGGGGGAGCCAGTATGTTGTTGCCCTGAGGCAGTTGTCAGCCACATGTAATTTTGGACAATATTTGGATGAGGCGCTGAGAGATCGTTTTGTCAGTGGGCTGTGCTCGGATGCTGCACAGCGCAAGCTACTGGCAGAAAAAGATCTTACTTTTTCACGTGCGTGTGAGATTGCCGTGAACATGGAACTTGCTTCCAAGAATACTATGGAGTTTTCTGGACACCATGA
>CAEGAG010030979.1:0-10694 GCA_903067065.1 Brachyrhaphis terrabensis | reverse complement strand
GCTTGGTCATTTGTAGCAAAGGATTCATCTGCAAAATAAAATACTTCTAACATTAACATGAGAATTTTCTTTTACTTTGCAGAATTTGAACCGTGTTAAGCCAAAGCTAAGCCACCTGATGCATTCTGGGTAAAGAGTATTTTCAGATAGAGGATTTTCAGTCTTAAATACAAATTGTATATTATTTTGTACAATTTTAGCTTAATGTTGAGTCTGTGATTGACTTTTTCTGAGTCTGTATACGCCTGTTAATGATTAATTGCTGACTAAATTAGTTGGCGATTATTTCAGTAATCGATTCATCACGATTAATCCACTAAAAACAACCACTAAAATATTTTTTTAGTGGCATGTAAAAACCATTAGTTATCCTTTCAACAGATTCTCCCACCTGAGCAGCAGGTCGATAGGGCTCCTCCATAGATACCATCTTATGGTGTAAAATAGTGCAGGTGGACGATCATCTGTTGGTCAGGCTGCAGTTGTGTTGTGCTGTTTGTGTTGTCATATTGATTAATAACGTTCAAAGTTTGGATTCTTTTTAACCACATAACCCAGCTTAAATCTTTAAACCTTTGATCTGTGTGCTGTGTTCCTCCATGATGCCGTTTACTCAGTAATGTTTCCTGAGGCCTTCACAGACTGGATTTATTGAATCTGAGATGGGAATTTGCTAATTTAGTTGAGGAAGGCCTTGGGGCTTGGTTAGGGGTGTCGGATTAAAAGGGGAAAAATGCTAGGCACATTTTTCAGAAATAATTTGAGATCTTTCTCAGACCATAAGACGTTTTATCTTCTTCACAATTACGCACCACACTGTGTTTGCGACAACATGACAAAGCGTAAGGGCAAAATTTGTGTTTTTCCTCCCATTGATTTACATAAACAAATTGGTTTTACTTACACGTATTCAAATCCATGGCTCTTAGCGTCCCATGTTACGTTCAGCAGCACCTGAAAGTCCAACATAACAAGGTAAAAGCTCAGCAAAAAAAACAAAAAGAAAGCATAGAAAGCTACTGAACTGTGGACAACTTCAAATTGAAAACACAGACTACAATTGCCTTGAATCTCCCAGTTGGAAAGAAACCATCGTTCAAGATCTTACAGCAGGAAACAAAGAGCCCGACCAGCAGACGTGGCTCAGGAGGAAACGGATGATTGTGCTCGCTCAATTTCAGCTTCAATTCCTCCTCCGCCCACCCAAAACCTCATGTTGGTGCTTTTTTTTTTTTTTACCTTGGAGTCCAGTATGTAACAGTCCAATCTAATCCATTTCCACAGGGGCAACATTAAGTGGGCTCGAAATGCTTCATCTTCCCCGGTTGTCAGCCGGGCCTGAATTATGATGTCTCCTGCACAGAAGATATGACAGTCATATATTTCGCCAGAGGAAATCCAAAACTCTTTATTAATACATAACGCAGTCTGGTCCTGAGTCGCACAAAACACACATCATCTCCCGGCAGCACCGGGCCCAAATCCTCCCTGGCAGGATGTGTCTACACAAGCTGCTGTGACCCACCTGTTTCTGAGAGCTGCATCAGCACCGAGTCAAAGAGATGTTCCTTATCCACATGATGGATGATCCCGCAGTGCTTCTTCTGACACCGTTTGAGCAGGTAGATCCACACGGAGAAAGCGGTGCTGGAAAAACAAACAACAAGGCATGATTGGGCAAATCATTTCTTCACCCAGTCAGGCATGAGGGTTAAATAAAAAAAAAAACTCCCTGCTTGTCTGCTAAAAAAAAAAAAGAAAAAGAAAAACGCCTGACCTTGCTTTCATGCACTGACCGTAAATAAAAAGCTTATATGCTTGGGTGAAGAAGCTTGGCGGAGCTCATAAAGTCATTTAGAAAGATGGCAAATTACAAGTGAAAGCTGTGAGGGGCTTTTTGACAGAAGCTGAAAGAGAAACAGCCACTGACCTGTGGCAGTCAACCTGCTGCTCTCAACACACACCGCTGCGTCAGACACACACCATCGTCACCTGAACCGAGCGTCTTTATGGTGTTTAACGTGTAAAACGGAAAAGAGGCTCGCTTTCTCTCTTTTTTAAGCATTTGGCACAATTTGTGCAGACGCAGCACGGGGTGCTGAGGGGAGGTTTTGTTGCCCGCTGTGTGGGTGAACCTTGAGCAGAACAAGCATCAGCTAGAATGAGGTAAATTAGGAGTCGCTGAGTGAAGCCCACCTGGGCTCGGTTACGGCATGAAGACGGACTCTCTCCAGGGCGCCGCTGATGAAAGGCCGGAACCGGCGGACCACCCCGAAGTGCTCTCCGGTGCTGGCCAGGGGGAACTTCAGCAGATCTACCACATCTGTGCAGAAACAGCGTTTTAAAGGCACAGTTAGGAACATACAGTCCAACGCAAACATCCTTTGTTCCATTGCAAATTTTCTTCTACTTTTTTTTTTTTGTTTTTTTGTCACACTTAAATGTTTCAAAACATTTTAATTCTAAATGCAGAATAGATTATATCATTTATTGAAGGAGAAACTATCCAAACGAACCTCACCCTAGCTGAAAATGCCTACTTTGCTAAATCTTGCCATTTCCTAGTTCGTTTTCACTTGGCTTACCAGCCAAATTGCTGCTAGGCCTGTAAAACCATTTAAATAAACCCTGTTGACAACATGAAGTGGGTTAAAAGCCCTCAAAATGCTACTTCATGCCCAGATCTAAAAACATCCAGTCTAGACATCTCTTTGTGATTGGATTATTTGGCTTGTTGTTGGGTAAAGATAAAGGTAATTTTATTTATATAGCTCATTTTCAGCAAAAAGGCAATACCAAGTGCTTTACAGGAATCAAAAGGAAATCCAAACAAAATAACAAACCAAAGAAAAGAGCAAAACAAGAAAAATAATCTAATGTTGATCTAAGCTAAGTGCTCCTGTTCAGGGTCGCTAAGTTTCCTCTGGTCTGATTCCATTTCTGGGTTGGAAGAATCCAGAAAAAGTAGTTTAATAATGTTGATCCAAAGTATATAAACTAGATACTCCTATTGAGGGTTGGTAGATAAGTATAAGTAAGTATCCTCTAGTCCAGGGGTGGGCACTCCTGGTCCTTAAGGGCCGGTGTCCTGCAACTCTTAGATGTCTCCCTGATCCAACACACTTGAATCCAACAGCTGAATCTCCTCCAAGTGCAGTCAGGTTTTCCAGAGTCCTGCTAATGACCTCATTATTTGACTCAGGTGTGTTGAAGTAGAAATACATCTAGAAGTTGCAGGAGACCGGCCCTTGAGGCCTGGAGTTGCCCACCCCTGTTCTAGTCTAATTCCATTTCTGGGTTGGAAGAACAGGAGTCTAAGACGTTGTTGCTAAGGTTGTTTTTCTGGATTCTAAGTTTGTTCTAATCCCTGTTCTGGGTTGATAGATAAGTACGTATTCTCTGGACTTTCTAAGTATGCTCAAAATTTGTAAAGGTAATGAGCACTCCTCAGTTTCTAACTAATAATAAAAACTGTTGACATTTCCTGCAAACTTCAGCAGCTTCACTGTAAAACACTGCTGCTCAGAACAATGTTGACATCCTCAGCACTTGCTTTCCCCATTGTACTGATAATGTAGTAAGAGAAAACAACAGAGTGATTAAGGGTGTGAACCTGTCTCATGTGGGCACTGATGGATCCTGTCGTTGGCCGTCAGCCAGGCGAGTTGAGCAGGCCATGACGGGCACCCAGAGGGGGCCGTCCCTGGCCACAGCGAGAGCCGCACAACCCGCTGCACTTTATGAATTCCCGCCCCGGAGCCGATTTCACTGCCTTTTTTCAAATCCTCCAACCAAGCTTGAAGTGTCACGTTCTGGGTGTCTGCCGCGCTCCCGTGGAAACGGTGGCGGTGATGGGACACGGACGGAGGCAATCTGAGCAACACCCGCCGGACCCGGAGCGCTTGAGGTGTGCTGCTGATCCATTTTCTCCTGAAGACCACCAAATCCGTCTTCCTTAATGTTGACAGCACGACTTCCACCGCGAGCTGACACGGCCTGGAGCACCGATACCGCACACGGACCACTGAGCCATCTGCCACTTTGTCAGGGACCGAGTCGAACCCTATGAAGCTGTCAGGTGCGGCGTCATCCCCGTGGGTCGAAGCGCCTCGCAGCACAGACGCTGCCTGGGTGAAGTGAGGGGGGAAAAAAATTAAATCAGTGTTATACAGAGAAAGAATGCTGTTTTTAAGTTATTCCACTTTAAGAAAGAAGACAAGCTACATACTGGACCATCTGTTGCTGTATTCCGAGTCAAAATGACAGATTTGACAAGATCTGGGACCATTTCCAGACTTCTCTACATCTAACGATTATTTTAGCAAACGATTATTCTGACAATCGATTAATTAGATTAAAATATGACCATATTCCTCCTCATTCAACCACTTAAGTCTTTTTTATACAATAGAAGAAGATAAACATTTTATTGCCTAAAATGCATTAAAAATTGTTTAGTTTGCCCATCATCATTTGTACCAAAGGATGCATCTGGACGAGAAAAAAAATGCTTTCTCCACCAAGATGTGAAAAGATCAGCCCTTTCTGCTTGACTTGACATCCACACACTTACCTGTTGATTTCTGAGTTGACCAGTTAATACTTAGATAGCAAAAGGTGCTTAATAGGAAATCTTTTTATTTATGTATTTATGTTATCTTTATTGAGTCTCAAGGAAGTGTCATTTACACAACCTTAGTCCTCTACATCACAAAACTAACTTCAATATTTGAAATAAGGTGGACAAGAAGACCATTACATTTTAACAGTCAAAACAAAAATGCAACTTCACTTCCCTGACAAAGATTATACTGCAAGGAGTGGAAGAGAGTGTTAAGTTAAAATTAAGTTAGAAATGTAAAACGCAAACCACAAAAAGAAAGAATACACCACCGACAAACATAGTATTAAATATTTATGAAGTATGTCTATCATAGGAGAGTGGATTATCGAGATTTCATCAAGTTTGGTCTCTGAAAATGAAATCAGATCTTTTAAGTTTACCACTGACAGAATTGTTCAGTCTTGTGATTGAGAGGCTGTTATTTTCTCCATTTTATACATGTTAAATGTCGATCCAGTCGTCTAAACTAGCAAATGGTAGTAGCCATTTGCTAGTAATGTCTTACTTATTTGCTATTAATAAACTAGTCATCAGATATTTGTTTCTTTTTGAAGCTTCTTGAGGAATTATGCCAGAATACATAAGTTTGATCTCCAAAGGAATGTTCTGCTTGAAAATACTTTGCAAGGCACTATTTATCTCTTTCCAATAATCTTTTATAACTGGGCAGTCCCAGAAGACACAATAATGGTTTGCGTTTTGATTTCTACATTTTCTCCAACATGTAGGAGGATTTCCATCACAGTGGCATTTCTGAGCAGGTGTGATAAAGAATCCTACCAGATTATTCCAGGAAATCTGTTTAAAACAGAATTCGAACCAAGCGAAATTATCCCAGTTATGTTTTTGTCTTGTATGCAAAGTTCATATTTTGCGATGTTTTGGCTTAATTACTGCCAACTATATTGTTCTTTCAGAAAACGGCCCTTCTCTGAGTCTGTTTACTCCCTAAACAATCAATTACAAAATTAGGTTATTATTATGTCAATTATCGATTAATCACGATTAATCGAATTAATTGTTTCAACCCTAGACATATTCTTCATCTCGGTCTATTCTGCTACAACTGTCCTTGCTTACTCTAGCTGTCCACAAACAAAATAAAGAACAAGAACAAAAACTCTATGAAGACTTTTAACTACAACTTTAACTTTGTATCATGTCACAGTTTACATCAGCTTAAGTCTGTTATAAATTGTGTTGAATATGTGCATGGACAGATCAATTGGCTCCTTTGGTAAGCATCTGCAACAAAAAACCTTCAAATAAATTCAGAATTTACTGCAGCATGTTGAGAAGAGTTTGCTTTTAGCAACACAAGTTGCATAAATAATGCAACCATTAACAGCTAAATATAAATGACTACTTTCTGTGATACATAAATATAACAAATTGAATTTTTGCGGCTCTCTGAAGAACCGAAGCAAAGAGTGGCATCTTGTGTTGACCAAGTCTCCATAGCAACCATTTGTTATAATCTTCATCACTCTTGATTAAGGATTTGTTTAAGCTGCTTTAGCCTGTCCTTCCCAACATAAACATATTTCTCTCTCTCTGCTAAAGGCTCAGGAAACATTATTAAAGGTCGTGGCATCAAGAACTCACCAGGAGACTTTGGAAATCTCCACCAGAAAACTCAAAATACGTCATTATTAGGTCTTTTTTTTTTTTTTTTACAAATATTCAAAAAATATGGCCAAATCAACAGAAATCATTAACCAGTCACAAAACCAATCTTTCATCACACATGAATGGTTTCTGTGGGTACTCCAGCTTCCTCCTGCTGGGGGAAGGATTTTATTTCTTCACCAAATATATGTGCTCAAAAACACGCATTGTATTTTCATACAGATGTAATAAAAGATGCATCTATTTTAGGGCTTTTGGTTCAATTTTACCTAGGATGAAAACAGACCTTGAGCAAAAATTAGACAAATTTACCCTGCAAACTAAGTTGATCAGATATCAACCAGTCACCACATTGATAAAATGATGGCCTAAGTTTTTTTTTTTAGCCAAAATTGACTTTGGCAAGGAAATCACCACTTCTTTATTTCCAAAATATGTTTTAAGCACTAAAAAATAAGTCACTTTTGCCAAAACTGACTTTGGCCATTATTTTAGGAAGGTAGTGACGTTCAGCTGGGCTCTGACAGCAGCTTCCTGTGGTGTAAAATAACACTGTGGACAGAGTGACAGTAAACCAACACATAATGAGGTCAAAACAAATTAAAAGTTACGTTAAAAAAAAACACTTTTTTAAAGCCACAGAAAACATTTAGATTTAGGAATACCGACACATTTAGGTGAATGTAAGGTGAACTTATTATTTAGTCACTTTCACATGTGTGTTTACTCATGACTGAATGTAATATTGTTAAAATGAACAGTTCTGTTAAAGCTGCTTTAAAGAATGTGACATGTTTATGAAGAAACTAGTCAAATCTAATTATAGTTTCATATTCAACACCTAATGTCAGGGAGGTAAAGTGAGACAAAGTTGCTTACCAATAGGAAACAAGCTGTGAAGGCAAATCCAGAAACGCTGGTGTGAAACCAAGTCATTGTGAAAGCGGGTTAGAGCAAAGTGGGACATGAAAATAAATATTTAAACTTTCGGTTCATTGTTTCTCTAATAAGCCAACGCAGCTTCCTCTGGATATCCGACACCTGCCGGAGCACACACCCTGCAAAACGCAGCACTACCTGATATTCTGGTGTGGCAGGTTCAAGGTTCAGTATGAATCGCCTTTAAAGAGAAAGTGCAGTGCTGGGAAGGGCTCGTCTGTGCAGCGCCGCCACGAAGCTTCACATTGACATCACATGGATTTGATCCATAGGACTGCTGCATCAAAGAGTCGGTGTTAATTTAAAGTGCTCAAGCCGAGGCTTCAACATCACCCCACGCTCTCTTTGGCCTACGCCCACACAAGACTTTGAAGCAATCTGATGTGAAAACAACCTGATATCACAGCCAAAATTAATTACCCATGGGCTATTGACTTTGTGTGTTTCAAAGAGAATGAAACATTGGTAATGATGCGGATGGGTTGTTTGAGTGACCACACAGAAACATGAGCCCGACCTTCTTGTCTATATAAACGATGATTACCCAAAGCATCGCCGCGGGCTTCAGATGTACAGTCTCCATTAGACGGCTGACATTTGACTGAGGGCTTCAAAGCGCTGGCAAGTTATTTTAGAAGAGCATTTTCAAGGCATTCAAAACTTTGAAAGTTTTATTCAATGGCTTTGCAGGACTTGTGCACTTTTGGAGATATCTTTCAGGAAAGTGTAGGCACTGCGAGAAATATAATGGCGAGTGGAAAAAGGAAATCTTGTAGCTATGCAACTGGTGTGGCCTTGAGCAATAGCACAAGCCTATTCCATTTTTATATTCCAGAAGCGGGTTATCTGGATGAAAGCCCGATACAGTTTGGGCAAATCAGCACAATGCAGAGCTCAAGTGGAATCCCATCTCAAGAGACGCTCCCAATACCGTCCTCTTTGCCTGAAAGTCTTCCTTTCACTTCCTCTCAAGCCGTGCCGCTTCCCTTCCCCATGGCTCATGGGACCACCACCCTAGCTTTCATGTTCCAGGGCGGCGTCCTGGCTGCGGCAGACACTCGCTCCAGCTGCTCGGGCCTCGTAGCGTGCCCAGCCTCCCAGAAGATCCTGCCCATTCACAGCCACCTCGTGGGCACCACTTCGGGAACCTCGGCCGACTGCGCGCTTTGGAAACGGATCCTCTCCAGAGAGCTGCGCCTCTACCAGCTTCGCTACGGACGGCGTTTGTCTACAAGGGGGGCTGCCAAGCTGCTTTCACACATGCTGCACCCTTTCAAGGGAACCGAGCTCTGCGTGGCTGCCACGCTGTGTGGGTGGGATGGAGGAGAGCCGGATGATGGATGTCGTGACCACAGAGGCTCAGAGACGGATCACGGTGAAAGCAGAGAGACTACAAAGACTCCAAAGGCTCACCTGGAGAAGACTGCGGGTGCCCCTGGTGAAAAGGTTTCCGTTTCCAAGACTCAAAGCTCGTCTTTCACAAAGCAGCAGTGTTCCAGGAGAAAAATAAGTTTCTCTGGTCCCAGTCTGTTTTATGTATGCAGCGATGGCACTCGCCTGGAGGGATCACTCTTTTCTGTGGGCTCAGGATCACCCTACGCCTACTCTATCTTAGACCAAGGGGTTCAGTGGGGCCTGACCGTGGAGGAGGCCACATCAATAGCAAGGGAAGCTGTGTACAGGGCCACTCACAGGGATGCCTACTCTGGGAACTTCGTGGACGTCTATCACGTCACCTCAAAAGGATGGACTCGTAGGACGCGCGAGGACTTGAAAGAGGAGTATTACAGAGAAAAAGAGAGACGGAGACTTGAGAGGGAGAGACGAGGCACGACTTTGTCAGGGTAAAGACGAGAAGCAAACAAAAGGAAACATCGGTAGAAAAAGAAAAGCAAACACCGGGCTGTGTTTTGGAGAAACAAGGCTGTATCTCTGGAGCAAATACTAAATTAATGAACAAGACAGGCTATCTCTCCAAAGATTTGAGCATGCACATCATTCCATTTAATAAACAGCTGATGTTTTGTTTGCAGCGATGATAGAAAAGTGCTCTTACGGCGTTGAGCGCTGCTGGCTGCCATTTTGATGTAGATGTTAAAGGATTATAAATCATTTCATCTGGGATAATTACCACCTACCTCTTAATGTGATTTAATCACATAAACAAGAGAGAGAAAGCAGACAATGAGTAGTGTGAGGACCTCAAGTTGAGGTTCGTGATGTATTGTTGTGTGTGGGGAAACACATCAACTCCGGCGATAAAAGAGCAGCAGCTGAAAACTGATTTGTGCCCACTGTCGGAACACTTCTGAATTTTCATCGACGCGTCAATAAATTAATGAATAAATGAGATTTGGCTGAACTTGCCTGTTCGCTTTGTGTGAGCGCCGCGCTCATAAATACAAGTTATTATTATTCAAATGACAACGACTCTGCGGAAAGACGGTGAAAGAAATTGCTTGGTTAATCCTGTCGTGAAACCACACCTTCTTGAATTTCTAGTGAAAATACTTGCCTAGAGGTTCCCACGTGGGCGGTGTTTTATGGCGTTGCTTGGAAATCTGTTTTCCCACGAAGATGTGATGAGCTAATTCATAAGTATTTTTGATTTATTGTGTGTGACAAAAATTTAAATGGTGAACATATCCATATGTGTGCACTCAGCGTGTCTATATGCTATTAAGAGTGTAAAATAAATCACACGCAAGGATGCCTGACAGCAGCATGAGCAGAGATGTCCTCTCCAACCAATGTCTGATCAACTGCGTCTATGAGAGTGAGAGTGAGAAGGAGAAGCATTATTCACCCATCTGATCTATGATAACTACCATTGAAAGACCAATAATGGAGGGATTATTGAGCACAAGCAAAAAAATAAAAAATAAATACAGTGGCTTGCAACAGCATTCCCGCCTCTTGAATGTTTCAAATTTCGTCACGTTACAAGTACAAACTTCAGTCGACAGGGCAACTATTCATTCTGTATTGCACAAAATTTGGCCATTTTTGAGAAAAAAACCTGAAGAAGTCTTGTTTGCAGTTTTCCAAGGGGGTACGGCAAAAGTGAACGAAGGTGCTCTGGTCAGATGAGACCGATATGCCACGTTTTGGCCTGCATACATACACAATATGTGGCAGAAAACACACACTGCTAACTACCCTGACAAGATCACCCAAACTGTAACACATAGTGGTGAACATCATGCTGTGGGAATGCTTTTCTAAAGCAGGATATGAAAGCAAGGGCGTAGGTTTGGTCTAAGTTTTGGTGGGACCTTACAACTTACTGACCCCCCCAACCAGGCCCGGGCTAATAGTCTGCTGTCTGAGCATCCTATGTGAAAAAATATTACATAATCAACAGACCTATTCTACCTCACATTCAGTGCTGACCTTACTAAACACCGGACTTTACAACAAATGTGTTGCGTGATAGATATCTAACTTATGGGTCCACTCACTGTACTTACAGCCGAGGTAGCGAAATAACTTCTAATGTCTG
>CAEGAG010030971.1:0-26920 GCA_903067065.1 Brachyrhaphis terrabensis | reverse complement strand
TTTAGGAATATTGTTTAGCACCAATGTTTTCTTTTTTCTGCTACCTGAAAATGTAATGGTCTCCGCCCCTTAATTAGTGGCGGCCATGCTTTAAAGGCCAGGTGGTTTGAATCAGAGAGAGATGCTCCCCTCCTGTTGTTGGGAATGCCTGTTCATGTATGCTGTTTGAGGAAAAATATAAAGGAAAGAAAAAGAAAACTCTCTGAATCCTGTCTGCTAATTCATCTCACACCAACAGGTCTACTTTCAGATGGAATACTTTTGATAATACGGTGTAAATGTCTACAGTTTAAAATGGAAAAACCAAACCAGTCTTTTGTTTTTAATAAAAGCCTGACTCTGTAATCTAAAGAACAATTAGTACTCAGCCATCAATAGATGCTCAAGCATCAACTAAATATTGTGGGTTTTAGCCAAATCTATTCTCTGATTCCCAAGGACATTTCTGAAAGTTTCTCTTAAGCAGATAAGCTGATGACAGTCCTAAAGTGTAGTTAAAGCTCCAGTAAGCAACTTTTTACAAAAATGTTTCTTTTACATATTTATTAAAACTGCCACTATGTCCTGACAATATAATATGAGAAAAATAACCTGTGATCAAATTGATCTCTCCTGTCTCCTCCCTGTGGTCTGCAAGCTGCAGACCACAGAAAGAGCCAATCAGAGACGGGAGGAGGGTCTGTCAATCATGCATTTGTGTCACACCCTCCCCTTTGCTCTCTGCAGCGCTAATTTTATAAATATTACCTACTTTAGCTTTAACAGCTTCACTCTGCTGATTTTAGGTCAAGTAACATTCTTTAACATTCTTTGTCTGACTGTTTTATTATAGTATTTATAGGGAGCTTAGCTTTTACCCAATTTGGACAGGCTTATGGAAAGGAATGAGGTGAAAAAGTCTCACAGGTGGGCAGCCCTTCTTGATGGTCACACTGGGTGTAGTGGCCCTCAGCACTCCAGTGACACCATGGTAGTACCTGAAGCAGACCTGGGTCTCAGCTGTGTGAAAAAACATGACAAGACATTAATGCTTTTGAACTGGTCTCTGCTAGATACTGTCTGTATATGTGACAAAAAAGATAGAAGAAACACAAAAATGATCAACAGAAATAAATGAGTTAAAACTGCATATCCAAGTTAAAATGCAGTGATCGCGCTACTGTAATTACTTTAAAGATATGGGAAAACCCAGCTCTGTGGGGAACATGGGAAGATTAGGGTCACAGTAAAGCCTTATGTGTTTTTGTCTGTTTTCACCAGACACACTCTGACACTTTGACAGGAGATGCCCCAAAAGCACTGCATGAGCTATGAAAAAGCTTCATTAATCCTCTGTTTATCTGGGTTAATGAGCAGTAAACACAAACATTATAATTTCGGTGGATGTTTTGGTGGGATTTACCAGAATTTAAACATAGGTATAGCTTAGCATCATCAGCATAAGAATTAAATACTTCTAAGGAGGTCTGATACCACCAAGTGGAACCGAAAGACCTAATCAGAGCATGAAAATTGACACCCAGAAATTATCTGTTTTTATCATTACCTTATCATTTATTTGCTTAGATATGGCCTTAGTTCCTCTGCATGGGTTCTTATTTGTGCATTTAGATTTAGCTGTGTTCTTTTCAGGATTTTCCCTTTGTTTAGATCTATTCTTCTCCTGCTGTGTTTATTTTCCTCCGTCCTTCCATCTGCTAGTTTGCTGTAGTTGTGTTCTGTCACCTCATTTATTCTCATTTTCATTTGGTTAGGCTCACTGCTTTTCAGGTCATTTCTCCACTTCTTTCTCAGTATACATACAGGATGGCCTTTTTATTTTATTGTTCTCCATTGGCTCCTTCCACAATATTTCTCCATGATTACCTGGTCTGTTCTCCAAATTCTATGCTAATCAGTTATTTTCTGCTGTAAGTCTTCTTTTATTTTTTTCTATTAAAAAGTAACAAAGATGACTTTATCTGGGTGCAGACATACAAATCTCTGATGTATGTCTGCACCCAGGTCCCCCATAAAAAACAACCATGAATATTAAACCTGCTGTTTGAGGATCACAGATAGTTTGGATTTTTTGTTGTTTTTTTTATCTTCTGGTTGCTGCTGTTGTTTTGAGATACTTACAGTTTCTAAAGTTGGAGCTGGAATCAATTTTCCAAACTATTTGTCCCTTGTGAGATCCACTGATGCCTCTGTTCTTGTAATCAAGAAAGTTCTCTGAAAGAGTCTCATCTAGAAAGAGAAATAAAACCAATTACTACACACTGAGCGCCCACTAACAGTTCACTTTTATTTTCCCTCTTGTCATTGATTTTACTGTCATAATAAGATATGAACAGTTTCATGAGCTTTAACACATTTTTCTTTAGAATTTTGGAACAATTTCCTACACAAAATAAAACAATCCAGTTTAACCATGGCATTGTTTGGGAACTATTTATATAAGAAACAAATAAATATTCAATAAAACAAGAAAATAGTGGAAATAAAAATAAGTCATATCTAATTTACCAACAAGATACATTCCAATCCAGTCTCCAGCATCCACTTCCTCCTTGATGTCCCATTTGATGAGCAGATCTTCAGACTGGCCTATGGTGTAGTGGGCAGAGCTGATGGTGAGTGTGGAGCGGGTGTCGGGTGAGACCAGGTCGGTGTCACTGGTGGAGCGCTGTAACCCCAGCATAAAGGCCTCCTGGTTCAAACCGTTGACTGCATACGTGTCTGGACCACAGCTGTGACGCGCTGCACCTTTGCAGCGCTGGCGGGGCTGCCCAGTGCGGGTCGGGGAGGCCATGGCAGCCAGGCTCAGGAGCCGGTTCTGGTACAGGTTCTGCATAAACATACGCAGCAGAAAATATAGTGACTCGATCTTTTGTTGGTATTTTAGTGCATGAACTCTTATTGACTAACTACAGCTGCTGGCATCAGCTTAATACCCCTTAAACTCTATCACTTTTTGTCACGTTTTAGCATAAAACATCCCTTCATTTCATTTGAATTTCATCTAATGGAAGTCTGAAGTGGAACAAAAAGATTTAATAGTTTTTTCCAAATAAGAAAATGAAAAAAGTAGTGTTAGTGTTCATTGGTATTCTTTACTGTTACTGGGAAATTAAATCCAGTTTAGCTGTCAGAAGGAATTTAATTAGTAAATAGAATCATGCCTGTAGTTAACTCAGTATAATCATATGTGACTCACTAGAATCTGTTACCAGGACAACTCTTAGGTGTGAGGCTCAGGTCTCATGAAACTGAAATTGCAGCTTCATCGTTAGATTTCAGAAAGGGTAACATTGCACATCACCCTGAACATTCCAACCATATTGTTAGACATGATGACAGAAAACTTTGTCAGAGTAGATGTGAAGATGGACGAACCTTACAATGGAAGTAAAAAGTATTCACCCCCTGGGATGTTTTACCCTTCGTATTGCTTTCACTTATCAACTATGATTCCAGGATTTCTCTGTATTTTGCTGCATTTATTTCACCTTCTACCTTTACAAGACTTCCAGGGTCTGCTGCCAAGAAGCTTCCCCACAGTGTTATGCTTCCACTCCCATGCTTTACAGTGGAGATGGGGTGTTTGTGGTGACATACAGCGTTTGGTGTCCTCCAAGCGCACCATCTTATCTGATGGCCAAAATACTCCATTTTGGTGTCATCAGACCAAAGAACTTTCTCCTTTTTCTACATGGGGTCTCCCACATGCCTTGCTCCCCCTGTTGTATCCATAGTTTCCATTTAATTTTGGTCCCCAGCTGTCTTACATTTTTACCTTTCAATCATAAAACATGTGACAATACCCCTGTCTGCCTATTGGTCCTGCTTCAAACACACCACTCATGACACTATATTCTCTCTGAGTTACTGAAACTTGCTGAGAGAAAGAGGCACTCAGTTTAGTCCTATTATTCCTCTTAGTCCTATTAATTATTTTTATAAGCAATAATAGTCACACTGTAATGGCAACAGTGAAATTTTTACATGCTAGTATTAAATAGAGGACCTGCATGCAATACAAATTATCCTCTCCTGCATAATTACATTTTGGGGTCCAGGCATAGTCTTGGAGTTTGTGATAGCCAAAACATCTCCAATGTGTGAAGATAAATGATTCAGCAGCTTAAGCGTGAGCTGCAGCTGCAAAGCAAGCTGCTAAATCAGTGTTAATTCAGTCTGTTAGTCATCCACATCTAGCTGTACTTCTATTGTTTTTGTTATTTGGAGAGTGGCAATGTCATCTAGAACAGCCTTCAATTCCCCGCATGAATAAAGTGCAGAGAGTCAATGAGATGCCATTTATTAGCTAATATTGCTGTGTGGAAAACATTTTAAATGTCAAAATATAGATGTTATCCAGCCGTTTGGCCTGCTTTATATAGCTATGCATTTTATATGAAAACTTTCACATTAATAATACATAATACATGTGCTGATAGATGCTAAAAGCTAATAATGCACATGGTTGTTGTCATCAGGTCAGCTGTTTTCATCTGAAGCATTGGAAGGTAGTTTAATTTCCAGTCGTCCACAGTAAGATGTTTAGCTGACAGCTGATCTTCTGAGTACAGAAGATGTACTCAATCCATCACTCTGATGGAACATGTCTGTGTGTCACAACTTTTAGATGCCCTCTAAAAGTTGCTGGTTCACACACCTGATTCAAATAACTGAATTAGCTCCTCAATGTGCCATCAAGTTTTCCAGAGTCCTGATAATAAAAATGAAGCTAAGAAGGATAAGAATGTGTTTATGGAGTCTGAGGAACAAATAATTTATTATAATAATAATAATAATAAATGTGGATGTGACGTATAGAAATATGCATTTCACCTTATTTTGGGCTACTTTGATTATCTTGTTAATTTACCAATGTTGTCAATTTAATTTTTATGCAAATGTGTTTAGACTGTGGGTGGTAATTACAGGAAATCCATAGAAAATGCAAGACAATGCAACAGAATTCAACCCAGAAGATGTACTCAATCCATTACTCTGATGGAACATGTCTGTGTGTTGCCAATAATTACTGCCAATAAAAACAGTTTTTTAATTACTACACTGGTCAGTTATGTTATTTCCAATGTGCCTCAAATGACAAGTAACAACTCTGGACTCATAGAGCCACACTGATATTTCAATAGATGTCAGCTAGATTGCTACAGAACTGCATAGCTGTCTGCTTGTTTGTTTCTCATCATCCAGCAGAAGGCTGGGAACCAAGTGTTATCATTAACCCAGAAAGAGAGAGAGAGACTTCATATGGTGGAAAAATGTAAATATCTTGGAATCATGCAAGTATACTAAAACCCATCATGTCTCTCTTCAAGAGGACAATTAAAACCATTGACAAGAAAGCATCCACTTTTCACTACTGTAAAGATCATAAACCAGAAGAGACTGCAACATGCTGAGGTGCAAAACACAGTTTAGCCAGAATGTGGCCTCTATCAGAGGCACACATTAATAGAACAGACACGGTCAGCATATTATCATCATTTTTAAGAAGAAACTCAAGCATTGGTCAAAAGCAAACCAGTTATGTACTCATTCACAGTGATTTCCACAGCTTGTTGTTGAGGGTCTTGTACTCTAGAGGGTGTTATTCTAGATTGCTTACATCTGTTATTTATTGTGTAAACAGAACTATGGGTACTGTCTTCTGTCCTATGAATTATGCAATGAGGTGTTAAGTAGATTTTTGCTTGTGAATATTATTGATTAATGTGCACTGTCCTATTCAAATAAACAATTAAATTAAATTAAATGATTTGATCCTGGTTCCTGGATCAAATCATTTAATGGTTTTATACCATTACCAGATCATCCATGTATAAAACGGTCAGAACAAGTGAGATCGCTCACCATGATGGAAGACCAGATGAGGTGAGAGGCTGCTCCAGTTAGAAAACAGCTTCAGGGCACAAGTCTGCCAGCCTTGACTGATTGGTCAAAATGGACGAGGATCGCAGCTCAACATCAAGAAAAATTGTCTAAACACAAAGTGTACCTCGCTTTTCTGGTGTCCTGCAACTTTTAGATGCCCTCTAAAAGTTGCTGGTCCACACACCTGAATCAAATAACTGAATTAGCTCCTCAATATTCCATCAAGTTCTCCAGAGTCCTGATAATAAAAAATAAATAAATTAATTAATAATAATAATAATACGTTTTATTTATAATGTCCTTTATCTTTCTTTAGGTCTCAAAGGAAAATAACCTCATTACTCGACTCAGGTGTGCAGAAGCAGGACAGTATGGACCCTGTTCTAGCATGTCCTGGGCCCCCTAAACATCTCACCAGGGAGGCTCCCAGGAGGCATCCAACTGGCTCCTCTCAATGTGGAGGTTTCTATGTATCAAGCGATTACAGCCTGAATTCGACCTTATTAATTTAGTTCAGAAAGTCTACATTCACACAACAAGCTAAACCTCAAATTTTTGCCCAAATGCGACCTACATAAGGCTTCTTTTTAACCACAGTCTGAATAGCCCGATTCCAATCGTTTCACCCAAAACAAAATCGAATCTGTTCCACCTCCATATAGGAAATTATTCGCATATAGAGTGCCTGCAGTCTGAATGGTCATGTCGCATTTTATCTGACTTTCATGTCATCGAAGTGAGACAAGTGTCAAAATTCTGCACCAGAAAAGGACAGACACTGTAAATCTTGACATAAACAATGACTGTATATTATGATTATGAAATGATGAAAGAAATCTGTTACACTGAAGCACAACACATCACAATCAGACCACTCCTTGTTTTGACCACACATCCAACCAGACAACAGTAGCTGCAGTCAATGCTCCAATAAGGGCTTTTCTTGTTAGCAGAGCTTTCTTTTTATCAGCTTCCTTCATGCTGTTGTGAGTGATCTTGTGACAATGCCGTCGGCTCGCATTGTTGAATAAACTATAAAATCGAAAATGGCTCCATCCATTGTTACTTCTGTAAACAGTGCAGTGCTGTGTGACACCAATGTTCTTCTTCAGCTCAAGCAGGGTGCTTTGGGGAAATAAATCATTCACACATAAGTCTGAGTGCGGTCGGATTTAATTAGTACAATGAAAGACAGGGCAAAAAATAAATAAATCAGATTAATTGAGCATTAACTCATGTTGTGTGAACATAGTAGAAGTAAAAGCTATCATATGCTATTTTTAAGACAGTGTATTTTGAATGATAGGATAAGAGTTTTTTTTAAAATTTGATCCACATAATTGATTAGTTCTTTCCAGTGGGTAGCGGTAATGGTCTATTAATTTATTTGCCAATCACAACAGAAGTAGAAGAAGAAGAGGAACCAGTTACAGTGCCTGGGAAAGGGACAACCACACTAGCAATGGGGTCAACCACCACTGCTCACTAATATCGGAATTTCTGTCATGTCCTGGCTCAGTAACTTTCAGCAGCAAAAAAAAAAAATCTTTTTGAAGCTAGGCCTGTTTAGGGCTATGATGGGAACATCCTGTAAGGACACTGAGAATATAGCCTCATGTTTTAGCAAGTCTCTATCATGAAGTTTCACTGTCTCACAATGCTGTAAAGAAACTAGGCCTGTGTGAATGCAAAACAAAAACAGGTGGTGAGAGAGGAGGTCAAAGGGGGACACTGACCTTGAAACTACCAAGCTGCATCAGCATAACGACCAGGTAACCCAAAGCAGACCAAAACCTAAAGGGAAGTGGGAGGAGAGGGGTGGTGTGTTACAAAACACAGGAACACAAAGCAGTGGCAGGAGAAGGTGAGAGTCAAGCATGAAATACATGTGCTTTCTCATGATGGAGCAAAGAGGAAACATCACTGTCATAATCATTTCAGATTTCATCTGGTTCAGATGAAAATATGAATGACCAAAAATAAGTGGAAACACAGGTGGGCAAGCAGAACATCAAAGAAGAGACAAAGACATAGAGAACAAAGAGACAGCAACTTACATTTACAATAAAACATAAGCTTAAAACTTAAAAAAAATCAAACACATGGTTTCATGCACATTGATGAGAGTTCACATTGATGAGAGTTCACATTGATGAGAGTTCACGTGCTCTGTGTTCCTGCAAAAAACAATTATTAGGAGTACATCTGCTCTGAGAACAGCTATGTTTGATTTATTTCCTAAAGGGTCATAATATGTATTTCTAAGTACAATAGATATCTTCAAATCATCTTGGAACTAAGATGCCATTTATGGAGTCCTGCAAAACTTTAAACACCCACGGACCTTTTCTACATGGCATCTGTGATTCCGATAATCTCACTCTTCACATTAGTCTTCCATTCCACTAGGTGCTGCACTTTATAAAAATTGACTTTTAAATAACTTATTTTCATAATTTAACTTTTTTTAGGTAGATAATTTAGGGACTTGAGAGCTGCTGTCTTCAACACATTGCCTTTGTGCAAATACTTTAACTCCTGTCTTTTCCATTACTAGTCATTTACTGTTATTCTTTTCAAATATATTTAGCCTCCTACTTGTCTTTTAAACACATTTTTACATTCACTCCAACATATTCTTCTGCCATAAGTTCAAACCAACACCACCAAACAACTTTGCCAAAAATGCTGTTGGTCTGGTCCAGTCCAGCTCTAAAGTTGTGAAAATAGTTACTCACCAGTCCACAAACTGCCAGTTCTATTATGATGGGTTCTGCACACTGTTTCACAACAGTTACCTGAATAACAGCAAAGCACCATAGGCCATCTGATTGGAGGTTTTCATGTTGAGGTCGATTGAGTCTGCATCTACTTCTTAAGTTCCTTTTAGTCTAACTTTATGTGGCTCTCATTTCATTATGGAAGGACTTTGGATGATTTTTTCCTTCCAACACCGTTTCATTTCATTGATGTTTTCTGGTATTGGTCCCACCTAAACATTTCACTCAATTTAGGGACTGAACGTTGACTGGGGCATTCTTTCCTATTTAAGCTATTCTTTTGTGAATCTCCTGTTTTTTTGTAATTTCTTTTCTGTTTTTATAAGGACATAGTCTACATAAAGTTTAATCTATCAAAAATATGTCCCCAAATTTGGTATACAGACTAGCTGGCCGTCTCAGTGACTGCAAGAAGCACATGTGTACTTGTTCCAGTTTCTCTGTAAGCAATGCAAACTCTGGTCTTATTAGGGATTTTCTGAAAAATCCCAGTACTGGGAAGATTGCTAAATGCTTTTGGTGATTGTTCTGAAAATAATTTCCCCTGTCTGCAGATTGAGAGACTTTGAGGTCAGGAAATGGCCTTGTTATTCTTCCCAGACTAATGTGTAGCAATTTTGCTGATGTCTTTGTCAAGCATTGCATTTATAAAAAATATGTATGTCCCATCTTACTAAACTGCAAGATCTTCTGCTTTGATGGTCACAAGTCATGATTTTTTATTTGTTTGACTTTATGTATTTGACAGGCAAATGCAGGCAAACACATAAAACAGTCTACAGGATGCTATGCAAAAGAGTTTATAGCTAAAGCTAACTTACAGTCTTATTACATGTATGTATATGTGTGCATATATAAACATAGAGCATCACACATAAGTAATATACTGAATCTAAATACAAACAACTCAGTGCAACTTACAAATGAGTATGTATTTGGTTACTGTTTAGCCAAGAGCTTTTCATACAGCTGGACATTTTAAATTCAGATATTGTCTTAAGCTAGTAAGACAATAAACGTTTACAAAATTCTGCAAAAAATTTTATGAAAAAGTAGACTGAAAAAGCAAAGTGCTGCAGAGTGGAGCTTTACAGCTTCATAGCATTTTGCTTTTTTGCTTAATAAATGTGTGTAAGCAATTAAATATTAATTATAAATTACTAAAGCTGTCAAAGATCAGCAATTTATGTCTCTAAAGAATGTGGTAGTGATTGAATCAGATTGGCTTTTTGTCCACAACTTTTATTGTTTGATATTACGGTGAAGCC
The DNA here is from genome assembly GCA_903067065.1 of Brachyrhaphis terrabensis. Taxonomy (NCBI): domain Eukaryota; kingdom Metazoa; phylum Chordata; class Actinopteri; order Cyprinodontiformes; family Poeciliidae; genus Brachyrhaphis; species Brachyrhaphis terrabensis. The sequence continues at coordinate 16,983 of CAEGAG010030971.1, read as the reverse complement.
AAATACTTTGTGGCTGAGGTCTGAGCTCATGTTGTAATTATGATATGCGAGAAAGTAACATAACATGAAGGAGGACACCCTCTTTTGGAATGTAATGTGTAAGGTCTAATTTAAAACAATTTTGTTTTCTCTTTATTGCTTTAGAGATTTTATTGATTATAAAATTAGCTAATTGGCTTCCAAATGATCAATAAACTGAGTACCAAATATTTTCTCAATAACTTTTGGTAATGTAGGCAGAAGTGATGTGGGCCAGCAACTGTCTTCCTGTCTTCCTTCTTGAATTATTGGTACAAAACATTATGTACATCCTGAGGTCAATTTAGAAGTACTAATGGACAAACTGACAAGATGTGTCAATAGTTTAGAACATTAATATATTTGTTTAGAAAGATGCACTTCAGATGATAAGTACAATATGAATTTGAGTTAGACAAATGTGTGATTATTTGCACAACATTTGTCTCTTCAATCGGTTTAATTGAAAAAAAATAGATTACAGGTGCCTTCTGGTCAGGATAATTAATATGTTCAGGTGATACCATGTCTGCTTAGTTCTTCAACTGACCATAAAAAATAAGATTCATTTGCCATGACAGCACTATTTGTAATATATGTATGCCATTATGTATGCAAAGTTTTCAAATGCCTCTTAATATAGTTGTGTTTTATTAAATTGCTTCCAAAGTAAAGCATTGTTGCTCTTTGCATTTTCAATACTTTAAGTTACTTCTGCTTCACTCATTTGTTGTAACACTTGATTCTTAGACTTTTGTAGGTTAGGATGTCATTGGTAAGTAAGTGTCTTAATTTCTTTATCTATGTCTTGCATCTTCATTAGTTTATTAATTTTAGGATTTAGTCAAGGCAGGGTTAAAAAACAACTAAAAGAAATTAACTTTCCACATTAACAAAAGCTGCACAGTGTATTGCATAAACATGACACTATTTACTACTAACAATGTATCAGGACACAGTGAAGAAACTATTGCTATTGATAAACTATGGCGCAGGTTTTTGACAATGGGAATCCCCACACAAAGAGGGAAGGGGAAGTCTCTCCCCAGACTCCCTGTAAGCCTCACATCAGGAGAAACTAGGGCAGCATCTCCACCGTGAAAAACATGACGGCATTCACGACTTGAAGTGAGCTGTGCGCCTGCGTTCAGCCACATCTGAACATTTCACACACAACATGACTTCGTATGTTCTCAGCCTCACACCCTAGAAGACTGGTATTAGATCTAGCGACTTCAATGACAGTGTGCGGTTTGATATAATGCGAACTAATGTATAATGCTGAACCATAAGCATCAGGAAAACCATATTTGGCTTGTGATAAGTAGTCTGATTATAATATATAATTTTGTTTACTTGTCGTTTTGTGATAAATTGTCTATACGTCAAACATGTTGCTATAGAAAAATGTCCTGTTGCACATCCTTATAACGACAGGATACAAAGCATCCTTCGCACAGCACAGAGCGGCTGTATGCGGATAACGGAGAGCAGGGCCGCTGATAGGCTGACATGATGCTACAGCATCAACATTACACAGCAACAATGGAGACAGCCTACCTGGGATAACAGAATCTGCCGGTGGATCATCCTCCTCTGGTTAGGAGAAGGGCTCGAGGAGACGAGGCTCGCGCTAATTTACACCAGCTTCCATGTCGAAAGTAGAACGGAACACAAACAGCGTCGCTTCTGGGCCGATGGGGCACGCGACCGAGGCTCGAGTCACATCCTTTCCTCTTTCTGTGGACGAGCAGTGAAGCTACACACAGTGCGACACTCAGTTTCCGTTTACTGGAAAAATTGCAATCAAAACACAAGTAACTTTACTCACTGTTCGTATTATGCAGGAAATAATGAACATAAATAATCTTCTGCAATTACTTTTGGGTAAATTCTTTCTCATTTTGGCGCTTAAGACATATACATAGATAAATTACTTTGAAGGATGAGCTTCCGCTCATATTGCCAGGAGTCCACCTTGATGTAGTTGTGCATTCATTTCCTAAAGCCAATCAGAAAACGTTATTTTTGCACCTTCGTGTGCGCTGCCCGGTCTCTATGGAGATATGGAGGAATGGGACTGGAATAATGAAAAATAAAAGCAGAATTGTATAAATGGCGCAATGCATAAATCAATATAAACATACAAATTAATTTTAAAATACAGAACTTCACCTCATATTTTATAATATGACATTCATATTTATGTTTTTTTTTGCCATGCCCTCAGGCAACAAACCACACACCTTAAGTTGCTCCTTTATTTTATTTTTTTTGGGGGGGATGATTTAAAGTACCACCAGACATATTATTGTCCAAATAAAAGAGGTATTGAGGTTCATGTAATCTTTTACATGGAAGAGTGTAAAATTCGGCTTGTTCTAAAGCAGAACTCACAATAAACTCAAGGGGGTTCTATCACAGGAAATCAGGTAAAATGTGTTACCTCATTTAATTTGATAAGAAAATAAATATCCAACCACTCATTATAAAATTTGTTGATTTGTAGTAACAATGATTTATTAAAAATAAAAAAAAAATAAAAAATAAATAAAAAACAATACTAAGAAATAATAATAGTTATTCTAATAAATAGAACAATAACCATAAAGCTCTCAAGAATAATTATAGGTTAGATTTAATCACTCAGTTTAAGTCAGCCAAACAACTTAAATAGCTAAATGTCCAAATATTCCTGTTCTCTTTTCATAATATTGTCCGCAATAGAGTCCCATACCCTGGAAAACCCAAAACAACGTCCTGGAAGCGTCTTTCCGTTTTAACCCAATGTCCCAGTCCAAACGAAAAAAATCCAAACCACAAAACGATGAGGAAAAACAGTGGTATCACCAAAAATATAGCAAAAGTATAGTCTAGATCTCACCGGGAGCGTCCTTTTTTCCCCTCGGTGACGTCCTCCTCGCACTGTCGGCGTCCTCCTCTTGCACCGTGCGGCGTTTCCTAGGTTCAAACTCCGATCCAGCTCCTATGTACGATCTGCGGCGCTGGGGTGAACTTTGATCGCTGTTTTTATGTCTATTCTTAGATTTTTTTACTTGTTTTCAACATTCATTCAAATCAAAACTCCCGCTGCACAGATCTGACGGTGAGCGTCTTCCTCTCGGGTTGCGCCGCTGCGCACCGACGCAAACGCCCCCTTTTGAATTACTAATTTCACACACTTGAAAACAGCCTGATTTTTTACCCCAAATCAGTTATAAACAGTGGAAATTTGGAATAATTTTAACAATAAAATCACAGCAACTGTCCTACAAAACAGCTTGATACATTTACTTTGTAATGTATTTGTTCAGAATAAAAAACAAACATAGTGGTTATGTTACAAGAGGAGCAGACCTTTATTTGAAGCAGAGTTGCACGCTAAACCTTGCCTCCTATACTTGTAGGTTATAGATCACTTTTCTTCATGTTTAAATTTTGGGTAACTCTCACAAAAAATATTTTCATGACTGTGCGTATGTAAAGAAGCATTGTAGATCATTTCAAGACTTTTTTTAAAATATATAATTTATATGCTAAAACTGAGTTTTCTTTGTTGCCTCAGGGCAACATTGCGCAGTTGGAGCCCTTTTGTTCAGGCAATATTATTCTAGTGCATTGATATGCAGATGATTACAAAATAATTATCAAAGCCAATTTTTTAACTTTATTATTGACTAATAGCAACATTAGATGGATGCAAGATCATTTAATGGACAAAAGGTGCATGGTTCATAAGTTGGGGTTATTCCCAATGAAAACATGAGGATCCACTGCACAACCATTATTTTATTGCTTGTTTATCCTCAAAACTAACTTCAGTCCCAAAGGGTGATAAGTTGTTCATCAATGAACAAATGGCCCTCTTCCAAGGCAGGCAAAAACTGAAGCAATATCTGCCAAAACCAAAAATATGGGCTGCAGGTTACTTCATATGGCTGGTGCAGATAGTGTTCCATACAACTTTAAAACCTAAACAGGCGAGTTGTGCCACCACCAAATCTACCAGACATGGGAGCTAGTGGAAATGTTGTCCTTTGCTTGGCTCAAATTCTACCAAGGAATCAGAACTACAAACTCTTAAAAAAACAACCTGCAGACCTAACTATAGTCACTGATGTGAATCTGTTTGCTACAACCCATAGATAATCAGATAAACAGATGGTGATTCACAGGTATTTCAATAATCAAGTACCAGAAATGTGATATACAGTCTTTTTTACATCAGCAAGCAATTCCTTCCTGATGTTTTACTTATAACAGGGGAAAAAAAACTGATAGCAACATCCTTAGTGATTTTAACGGCACCAAAAAATACATACGTACAAAGACACTAATGTTTGTTTTAGTAATTTGCTCAAATGTACCATTCATTAATGAAAGTTAGTTGTTTATTTTATATAAACAACTAACATTTTGGTGAGTTGGAACCATATCTGATAAATTTTTGTCAAAAAAAGTTTTTTCTTGAGCCGAAAAAGGGTAGAGTGCCTTCTCCGGGTCGAGGCGGGTGTCCTGCCCCAAGTGGAGGAGTTTAAGTATCTCGGGATCTTGTTCACGAATGAGGAAAGAAGGGAGCGGGAGATCGACAGGCGGATCAGTGCAGCGTCTGCCGTGAAGTGGGCGCTGTACCAGTCCGTCTTGGTGAAGAGAGAGCTGAGTCAAAAAGCAAAGCACTCGACTTACCGGTCGATCTACGTTCCTACCCTCATCTATGGTCCATGAGCTTTGGGTCATGACCGAAAGAACGAGATCGCGGATACAAGCGGCTGAAATGGATTTTCTCCGTAGGTGTCTGGACTCTCCCTTAGAAATAGGGTGAGAAGCTCGATCATCCGGGAGGGACTCAGAGTGGAGCCGCTGCTCCTCCACATCGAGAGGAGCCAGTTGAGGTGGCTCGGGCATCTGGTTAGGATGCCTCTTGGACGCCTCCCTGGTTAGGTGTTCCGGGCACGTCCCACCGGGAGGAGGCCCCGGGGAAGACCCAGGACACTATGTCTCTCGGCTGGCTGGGAACACCTTGGGATACCCCCGGAAGAGCTGGAACAAAGTAGCTGGGGAGAGGGAAGTCTGGGCCTCCCTTCTGAAGCTGCTACCTCTGTGACCTGACCCCGGATAAAGCTATGAAAATGGGTGTATTACTTTACCTTATGCATTTCTGCCTCATTATGCAGACTTCAGAAGTTGAAGTCTGAAGGCTTCAACTTCTGACTTTTGTTTGGTTAACATTAAACTACATATAACTCCTTTCTACATGCTAACAGCCACAACAAAATGGTGACTTATGATCAGTTTATCAGTGAGCCGAAGCTAACAACTTTATTTGAAAGCATTGCTGTAACTCCGTCATCATCGTGAGCAGCACCAAAAATCCTGGATGGATCTCCTTCAGGATGAAGGAGCTGCCAGCACTGCCATCAGCAGCGTTAGGCAAACATCAGAAAAAAAAGTGTTGTTAACACATAGTCAGTTGAGCACCTTTTCCTCTTTAAGAGAAAGACTTCTCTCAATATATGCCACTAATATTGTTTTACTACCTCTCAACAATCCAGGTTAGTCCTGTATGTCAACCAGACTGTCAGTAAATTCTGAAGGACATTGTCACTGAAGCCTGGGTAGGTAGCTCAGCTGGTAGCGCATCAGACTTTTTACAAACTCATTTGCTATCATCTTTAAAGCAAGTTTTGCCTATCCTCATTTGGTCTTGAAATAGTTAGTCAAGAACGACTGTATGGTTTGGGAATGTTGCCTCAAGTAATGTTGTACAGTGTTATTTGGTATTCTTTGAAACATGCTGAGTGACTCAACAGTCGAGTTTGTAACCCAATCTATATTTCAGCACATTGAACATTGACACACAATGTCTGTGGTTCACTCCTATTTCCCTCTTTAAGTGGAAGACATTTCTCAGCATGTGACACTGGAATGGTTGAACTACAACTCAAGAATCTAGGTTAGGCCTATGTGACAACCAGATTGTCAGTGACTTCTGACAAGACCAGTTATTGTAGCCTGGGTAGCTCAGCCGGTAGAGCATCAGACTTTTAATCTAAGGGTCCAGGGTTCAAGTCCCTGTTCAGGGAAACTAGTATTATCACCTCAGTGGCTGTGAATTTCAAAGCTAGTCTTGGCACTGCTCTTTTGGTATTGCAATAGTTAGTCAATGATGACTGCGCATTTTGGGAATGTTCCCTCAAGCAATGTTGTATAATGTTTTTGGTATTCTTTGAAACATGCTGAGTGACTCAACACTTGAGTTTATAAGCCAATCTATATTTCAGCACACACAATGTCTGTGGTGCACTCCTCTTTAAGTGGAAGACATCTCTCAGCATATGACACTGGAATGGTTGAACTACAACTCAAGAATCTAGGTGAGGCCTATGTGACAACAAGATTGTCAGTGACTTCTGACAAGACTAGTTATTGTAGCCTGGGTAGCTCAGCTGGTAGAGCATCAGACTTTTAATCTGAGGGTCCAGGGTTCAAGTCCCTTTTCAGGCAAACTACTGTCATCACCTCATTGGCTGTGAGCTTCAAAGCAAGTTTCAACACCTCATTTGCTATCATCTTTAAAGCAAGTTTTGCCTATCCTCATTTGGTCTTGAAATAGTTAGTCAAGAACATCTGTATGGTTTAGGAATGTTGCCTCAAGTAATGTTGTACAATGTTATTTGGTATTCTTTGAAACATATTTAGTGACACAACAGTCGAGTTTGTAACCCAATCTATATTTCAACACATTGCACATTGACACACAGTGTCTGTGGTGCACTCCTTCTGTTTTCCATCTTTAAGTGAACAACATCTCTCAGCATGTGACATTGGAATGGTTGAACTACATCTGAAGAGTCTCCAGGTCAGCCGCTAAATCAACCCGTCATTGGCTATCATCGTCATGTGGTCTTGCAATAGTTAGTCAAGGATGAGTGTATGGCTTGGGAATGTTACCTTATGTCATGTTGTACAATGTTTTTCGGTATTCCTTAAAACATATTGAGTAACACAACAGTTAAGTTTATAGCCCAATCTATATTTTAACTCATAGCACATTCACACACTGCGTCAGTGGTATAGCTTTCCTCTTTTTTCCGCTTTAAGAAAAATACTTCTTTCAACATTTGCCTCTAGGATGGTTGAACTACATCTCAAGAATTTAGGTCAGGCCTATGAGACAATCAGTGATGGCTAGTCACTACTGAAAGACTTGCTTCTTGTAGCCTGAGTAGCTCAGCCAGTAGAGCATCAGACTTTTAATCTGAGGGTCCAGGGTTCAAGTCCCTGTTCAGGCAAACCAATGTCAACACCTTTTTGGCTGAAATCTTTCAAGCAAGTTTCTAGTCTTCTCATCTGGTCTTGCAAGTTACTCAAAGATGACTGTATGGATTGGGTATGTTGCCTCAAGTAATGTTGTATAATGTTTTGTGGTATTCTTTGAAATATATAGAGTGACACAACAGTCAATTTTATAACCCAATCTGTATTTCAGCTTATTGCACATTGACACACATTGTGCCTTGAAGGTGCAGCCTTTCCTCTATTCTCTCTTTAAGAGAAAGATTTCTCTCAGCATTTGCCACTGGAATGTTTTCACTACTTCTCAGCAATCCAGGTTAGGCCTATTTGAAAAAAAGATTGTCAGTCACTTTTGAAAGACCTTTTTAATTTCAGCCTGGGTTTAGCTCATCTGGTAAAGCACTAGTTTTAATATGAGGGTCCAGGGTTCAAGTCTCTGATCAACCAAACCAGTGTCAACACCTCCTTGACTGTGGTCTATAATGCAATCTTATACTCTACACATTTGGTCTTGCAATAATCAGTCAAGGATGACTGTATGGATTAGTGTTATTAAACAATGCCTTTTGGCATTATTTGAAACATATTGAGTGACACAACAGTCAAGTTTATAACCCAATCTATAATTCAGCACATTGGACATTGACACACAGTGTCTGTGGTGCACTCCGATTTCCCTCTTTAAGTGGAAGACATCTCTCAGCATATGACACTGGAATGGTTGAACTACAACTCAAGAATCTAGGTTAGGCCTATGTGACAACCAGATTGTCAGTGACTTCTGACAAGACCAGTTATTGTAGCCTGGGTAGCTCAGCCGGTAGAGCATCAGACTTTTAATCTGAGGGTCCAGGGTTCAAGTCCCTGTTCAGGCAAACCAATGTCAACACCTTTTTGGCTGAGATCTTTCAAGCAAGTTTCTAGTCTTCTCATTTGGTCTTGCAATAATCAGTAAAGGATGACTGTATGGATTAGTGTTGTTGAACAATGCCTTTTGGTATTATTTGCAACATATTGAGTGACACAACAGTCAAGTTTATAACCCAATCTATATTTCAGCACATTGCACATTGACATACTGTGTCAGTGGTGCATCCTTTCTTCTATTTTCATCTTTAAGAGGAAGACTTCACTTAGCATATGCCACTAGAATGGTTTACCTACCTCTCAGGAATTTCATTAAGTGTCAACCAGATTGTCAGTCACTTCTGAAAGTCCTTGTTATTGTAGCCAGGGAAGCTCAGCTGGTAGAGCATCAGCCTTTTAATCTCAGGGTATAATGTTCAAGTCTCTGTTCAGGCATCCAGTGTCAACACTTCTTTGACTGTGGTCTTTAATGCAAGTTTTGTCTCAACTCATTTGGTCTTTTAATACTCAGTCAAGGATGAATGTATGAATAGGGAATGTTGCCTAAAGTAATGTTGTACAATCCTTTTTGGTATTCTTTGAAACATATTGAGTGACACAACAGTCAATTGTATAGCCCAATCTATAATTCATCTTATTGCACATTGACACACAGAGTGAGTGGTGCAGCCTTTCCTCTATTTTTTTCTTTAAGAGGAAGATTTCACTTAGCATATATCATTGGAATTGATTACTACCTCTCAAGAAGTTCATTGTCTTATGTGACAACCAGCTAGTCAGTCACTTCTGAATAGCTCAGCTAGTAGAGCGTCAGGCTTTTAGACTGATGGTCCAGGGTTCAAGTCCCTGTTCAGGCAAACCAGAGTCAATACTTCATTAACTGCAGTCTTTAAAGCAAGCTTTGTCTCTACTCATTTGGTCTTGCAATAGTTAGTCAAGGATGACTATATGGTTAGGGAATGTTTCCTAAAGTACTGTTGTATTCTTCAAAACACAACTGTCAATTTTAAGTGGTGCAGCCTTTTTTCTATTTTCCTCTTTAGTAGAAAGACTTCTCTCAGTATATGTCACTGGAATGGCTTAACTACCGCTAAAGAATCCAGTTTAGTCTTATGTGACAACCAGATTGTGAGTCACTTGCCTGGATTGCTCAGCTGGTAGAGCACAAAACCTTTATTTATACTCTGCTCACTCATTCTTCTCTGTCTGTTTTGTTTCATCATCCTGACCCACCATTACCTTCTACCTCTTTTCCCTCATCCTTTTTTACCTCACCTCTTCAGCTTTCTTCCCAACAATATTTACTCTCCTATCTAAGCCATTGAAATCAGGCTCCATGTTAATGCTTTGCAAAAGCCTTCTAATGTGCCATCATTTGATCGAGGTGTGGGATCAGGTAGAAAAGTAAAACATGCAATATCCTGGACCTTGAGGACTTACTCTGGACAGCCCTGGTCAAAAGGGAAGTCGTCTGAATCCTTTGCTAAAATTGTGTATCAGCAAAAACATCTCATACTGATGTCCAAGCAAATTGGTGGAGTGATTATAATCTGAGCATATTTTGCAGCCAAGGGACTGCTAGGGTCACCTAAGTAAACAATATTCTCCTCTATTTATCTAAGGTGTTCTAGAATCCCACATGAGTTAAACTGATCTCTAGTAAAAGTTTGGCGCATGTATTGGTCCTATAAGTGTTTTCAATTAGTTTTTCTTTGTGTTGACATTCTTTTAAACAGTTTATCCTGTGACTGTATATGAATTACTGGATGTGACTCAACTTATGTTCTCACATAACACACAAACCTCAACAACAGAATAAGATGACTAATTGAAATTACCTAACAAGACCTGGAAAGGTCGCCAGTCTGTCGCAGGGCAACACAGAAACAAACAGGACAAACAACCATGCACACACCCTCACACTTAGGGACAATTTAGAAAGGCCAATTAACCTGACAGTCATGTTTTTGGACTGTGGGAGGAAGTACCCGGAGAGAACCCACACATGTACAGGGAGAACATGCAAACTCTGTGCAGAAAGACCCCGGGCCGGGAATCGAACCCGTGACCTTCTTACTGCAAGGCCCTGGTTGTCTCACCTGAAGAAAATGAAAAAGTGCAGGACCGAAGGAGGTGTTCGGAAAATAAAGCCAGTGACAATTTAGCATCAGTTAGGTTGCAGTGCCGTATGAAAAAATAATCTATACTAGAGGCTTTAGACTTTAGAGCCATCTTCCCTCACCCAGATGTAGCCCTCTTCTGTTGAAAGCAAAATTTTTATGAAAATAATGTACATACCTTAAAATTCTGCCTGTTTTTTTCTGTTGTTCAACTAAAATCCCCTCCAATTATCAATGTTTTATTTTCCTGAGCATGTGTGGCTACAGATCCTAGAAAAAACAGACTTGCTATGTTTGTCATTAAAGCCATAATATTTAAGAGGTTAAAATCCTGTCCCATAAAAGTGAAATTTGCTAAAAATGCTTGCCCTTCTCCAACCACAGAGTTCCCCTTCACCAGAATCCGTGGGCTTTTTCTTAAGATTGCCACTTCATACTTTACTTCCATTTTTATTCACTCCAGATGAATGGCAATGACCACAAATCCCATCATTGTGTGTAATTTTTTAAAAAGGCCATTCCACATTCTTGGAAAAAATTACTTCACAAAACTTAAACAGGATACAACACTGAGCCCTAATACTTAACTTCACACTTTAATGTTACCTTGTCACAGCTGTGAAGGTGATATTTATGACTATGATCAATAAAAACAGGCGTGACATTTTTAAAAGTTTAAAAGCAAATTTAAACAAATTAAAAAGGCAGGAGGCCTAGCTGGGAAGAGACTGCACACAAGAGGATGATTGTGTGACAGACTTTCTGCTAAAGTGAATTAAAATAGAAAATTGTGTTAATTTTTCATAGAAAATAATACTTGTGGTGTCACTAAAATTGAGTTATAGTCTGTTTTTTTCCCTCAATCCTCTAAAGTTCAGGATTTTACAGATGACTCTGTGACAAAGGCTCATAAGACAAAAGCTTACAGTCTTGTTAAAAAACCAGACAAAAGCTGGAAACCTTTAAAAATATATATTCCCAGATAAGCTGGCTTTCAACAGTTCTTGTCTGCACACCTTCCCAGGCATGGCCTACCTGCTGACAGTCAATACTGTGTGGGTGGGGTTAATGCAAAGTTCTGTAAATGAATAGTCAGGTAAGACTCCGAGAGGGGAAAAAACTTTGACAGCAGTTTTGTCAAAATTTTCGAATCCAAAATATGCAAATATTTTCTCCACTTCTTTTTAGATTTTCAAGTGTTTGACATCATTGGAAAATGTAGAATCTAGAAACTGTCAATAGCTCAAGACACCCTGAGTAAACTTGTTCCCACTTTTTCTGTGGCCAGTCACATTTCATCCCGCAGAATAGGTCCACTGAAGTTGGATCAGATTCATTTTAATTCAACATGTGTCTATTAAAAAGGGTGAAAATATTTTTCCATCTAACATTTAGTTCAATCTACTTAAGTTCTGTCCCAATATCATAAATTAAGCATTTAGTTTAACAGAATAACACAGCAGCAATTGTTTTGAAAACATGTCTTAGCCTTGTGGAAAGACTTCTGGTTAAAAAGAAGTATCAAATTTGCGATAAAGTCAGCTAGCAAAATGCTAATATATTCTAAATTGAACATAATAAAGAAATAAAAAATATATTGGACAAAAACATCAAATATATTTGGAAAGCTGATCAAAGCTGATCATGAACAGTCTTTTGCTATAATTGTAGTCATTTTCTGTTTAACGGTTCCATTTTTTTGTTCTTTCTCCTTGACTAAAACAGCAGTGTCATTAATTTCAACAGTGCATTTCTTGAAGCATTTCATAATTTTTTTTCTGTATCTGCATAAATACATCCTTTGTGGGCACTGATACAATATTGTTTTGCTGGCAGGTTGTTAGGGTTCTACCTTTCTTCCAACCTTTGTTCTCTAAATTCTTCTCATAATATTTCTCTAAGTCAGTGGTGCCCAAAGTTTGTCCTGGAGGGCTGGCACCCTGCATGTTTTAGTTCTCTCCCTTTTGATACTAACAAACTTTTCAACATGTCAATGTTCTTCTTTGGCCTTCTAACAAGCCATCATTGGATCCATGTGCGTCAAACAAAAAGTTAAAATAAAAGTTTAAAGTGCTTTATAAAATAAAATAATACAAAATAAAGGGTTTAAATCTCTGCTAAGTCGGAGCATCTTTCACACATCATTCACATGAAAAAGTTGTGGACTACATGTGAAAGTCACATTTGAAAGTCACATTCATGGGATTTTTTTGTAAGGGTGTCTTCTATTTTGGTCAAAAACTATTCAGGTTTTAGTTTATATAATTGCTAAAAAGGAATTAAGCTGTATAAGGGCAAACAGTTCTTAAAATCTTTACTCGTGAGTCATGTCAGCACATTAAAAAAAACAACAAAAGGACAAAGGTTTCTCAGAAAAAGCTGGGGTAAGGAATCACCTGAAGTCTTTCTTGTGTTATGTCATCTTACCACTAGAGGGCAATGTGGTTCTACTCCACAGTGAAATTGCTGCAGCTCATTCTTCCCCAGCTGTTTTTGAAGTATCGAAAAGGCTTCCCATATGCTCTCTGTAATGTTATGTGGGTTTATCCATCTCCCTCTCTCACACCAGTGCGTAGTCTTCTATTTACATAAGCAGGAGGAATGTGTCTGTGTTTAAGTGTCACTAGTTGCACTCTTGGTTTGACTTGTTTTTCCAGGCAGTGGCTGCAATGCACAGCATCTGCTGCAATCAACTAAAAATACCTGTTGTTTACCAACCTTTCTCATCTGTCTTAGTCTCGTTGTTTCTTAACCTTGGCTTCAATGTGATAGTAACACATCAAGCAGGGCTCCAACTGACAGCTTTCGAACTGAGAGCCTCATACCAAACATTTTCATACCAAACACCATAATGGCAGAATAACAGAACCTCAGTTCACCACAAACAATGGGATTATTTCTGGCACTAGGGTTACCATTACTTCAAAATTCATTCTACTTTTTTCCAGCCAAACGCTAATGCTCTTGTTTCTGGCATTAGCTACTATAAACCTACCAGTTAAAATCTAGAAAATGCAGCCACAACAGAAAACACAGTTTAAGGGAGACCACAAGAACCCAATAAAATTCATTTTAGAAATGTGATTAAACAGTGAGTCGCTGTTAATTGCATGAATGTCTGTAGTGTTCCCAAATTAATTAGAAATACTCCTATCACAGAGCTCTTCTAATACATTCACTGGCCATATAATTAGGTACAGCTGTTCATAATGCTAATGTGAATTATAAATAAGCAAACTGCCTTTTCTCCAATGTCAAATCTCGCTCTGACCAGTTAATGTGTCTTTTGGTTCTAGCCCAGTTGTGAGCGTCCCTGTTATGGTCTGGTCCTCACTATTGTGAGCATGAATATGGGCACATGGGTGTAAATGTTTAGCAACACTCAGCAATAGAGAATGTAAAGGATGTCGTTTTGACAGACGCAGAGTAACCCAGATATTTCATTTAGTCTTATAGAAAGTTATTGTTGGAAAAAAAGTAACAAAAAACCCCCAGATCTGATGATTATTTCATTATTTATATAAATATATCAATATTTTGGCAATTTCTTTTTTTAACCATCCAACAAATTTGTATGTTGTTGTTGATGTAAACCCACAGACTAATCAACAAACACAGTCTGATGCTAATAAACTTGCATGCGTGCAATCCATGGATAGGTCTGGCTTTTACTTGGTTCCAAAAAATGTGGAAAAAATTATGAACCTCACAGGATGTGCAAATAGAGACAAATCTGGCTCGGGAGAACTGGCTAAAGTCAGTTGTGGAGAAGGGACATAACTCTTCAGCAGGATCAGAAACTCTTCTTATAAACTCATACCCTTTCTCCACTGTTAGGCTAACAATCAAAAAATCATTAAACAGGTGCAAACAAAAACCATCATTTTATCTTCAGCATTCATTCTCAAGCTTAGGTTTTCAACTAAAATAGGGATTACGTTCTGATCGCGTGGAATCAGAACTTCGTTCAGAACTTCGTTTTCCTCCACGTGGATTACGTGGAAGAATACGCACTTCCTCTATAAGTGATGCAGAAGCATTGCGCCCACTTTTACCCAAACTGCTAGCGGTGGAGGCTATAACACTATGCAGGTGAGTACAGCATAAAATGTGCGTGTACAAGTGTGGAGCAAAATGGATTGCAAGAAGGAAAGGGTGAGTGTGTAGGGTGAAGTGGCTGTAACTACCGTTCAAATAGGGACATTGGAGTGTGCACCTGTTTTTGTTTGTGTGTTTATATGTACATGTGCCCTGCTGTCGGCGGTAAGGAGGAACTGCTCCATCACAGTATGTATTTGTTTCAATAAACTCTCGTGTCTTTGGAGTCTTAGTTTACTGGTGTCAGGATGAGTAAGGCAGTCACAATAAAGAGCAGTGAAATCTGCAGCTGACTACTGCAATTGTATACAAAATAGCTGGAGGCTGAACCTCACTATGGCTTTCCGTCTAGCAGCACCCTGATTTCAGCATCTTAGTTTGAGTAAAGCACGAGAGACAAGCTTTCCATCAGAAGATAGAGTTCAGTAGTTAACTAACTGTAAGTGAAAATATCTATTAAACACCTGAAAGTTTCTGTTTGAAATCAAGAAGCTAATTTAATTGAGATCAGAGTGCACTGTGGCTTTATAGACAGAGATTAGCATTTATAAACTGTACACATGTCAGGGCATTCTGTGGGACGACCCAGTTTCAAGTTTGTTACAGAGGTGTTACATCATGAGACTGATTTATCAGCAGTTTGAGAGAGCAGACTGATAAGCTGCTGAAGCAGATGCACTGATAAAACATGGGAAGTTTAACTTTTTTTTTTTTATGAATACAGCCAACATTAAGCTCACAAACTAACTGCTATTTCTGACCAGAAAATGAGTGCAGAGAATAGCGGCCTTTTAATGATAAACTGGATACTTTTTGTTGTACAAACTTTATTGTTTTATGTAATAGAGCAACATAAACTGGCACATACCACAATAACTGTTGGATGAACATTAAGTCTAATATTTATATTAACTAGCAGAGAAATAAGAAAAAAGGTTTAGCAAACAAGTATTTCTGATGCGGTCACCATCTTGTTGTGCACAATGAATTTACTGCAAAATTTATACCTGTATGTTACATGTAGCACAGATATGAAACATCATACTGACCCAGAATGGTTTTGCATTCCGGGTCAATATGTCACCCAGAATTGTTCTGGGTGACATATTGACCCAGAATGTACTTAGCTTCCTGCTTTTGGAGCAATCTCTGCTCCGCTTGCATTCACACTGCATTTGAACCACACCAGAGTTCACTTCAACCCAGCTGAGACCAAGGTTTTTAGGTGGACCAGAGTTTGCATTTTTGATCTGCATTAGAGTTCAATTGTGCATTCACATGTCCCCAAACAAACCAGACCCTCTGGACAAATTAAATTGAGTTTCATTCCCACCAGCCCTGCATAGGGCTGGTGGGAATGTAGTCTTCAGTTTTTATATCTTTTTGATTATTTCTTCATAATCTTCTTATCTCTTGTTATTTTATCTTTTGTTATTAGTTTAGTCATTTTCTCTGTTCAGTTTTTTTATGTGATTTGGAGTTGCTTATTTAGATTTATGCTTCCTTCTGTTCAGGGGCGCCGAATAGGGGGGAGGAATGTTATGACAATTGTAAGGGCCCCTGACCGACAGGGGGCCCTCCACAATTTATTTATTTATTTTTTGTTCATAGAAGTAAAAAAAAAAAATTAAAAAATGGGGTCCTGTCAATTACAAAATTGATCATATTGTATTTTAGAAGATTATTTTTAGCAATAAAAATTTTATATTTCCAGTCCCAGAACAAAAAACACATCCATATTTGCCCTGAACCCCTGGATCTGCATGAAATGATTCGATCCTGCTTGGAGCTTGATGGTGATGGTGTTCAGCAGCAGTCAGTAGGAAACAAGAATAACTGTGGCTGTTACTATGCTGCTAAGAAAAATGATACAATCAGGTTTTCAAATAAAAAATAAAAAAGAGAGAGAAAAAGGTAAGAGTGTCGATTTATAAACCAGTTTTTCTCTAAGAGAGGAGGGTAGACTGTGTGAGATTATCCACCATTTAGCATAGTTAGCTTAGCTACAGACTACTGTTTGCCTCCATTTCACTAGCATTTAATGAATTAAGGAAAAACATTACCAAGATATCCATATATTTAATGTGTCCCTGTACCTTTTACCACTTAACAACAGATGAGTCAGTCAGCAGAAACTCTAACCCACGTCTCTCCTGGCCCATCCTCTCCTGAGTGAAATTAAAGCCGCAGTATGTAACTTTTATAAAAAAAGATACCGTATTTTCCGGAATATAGAGCACACCTGATTATAAACCGCACCCAGTACATCTGTAAAGGAAAAACCATTTGTACATACATAAGCCGCACATGTCTATAATCCGCATGTGCCTACATACAGACGGTACACAGAAAGAGTTTTCAAAGTTTAATATACCTTAGTTTTTCTTTCCAAACAGTGCCTGTGATGCGGCAGTAACACAGCATCAACACGGTAGTAACACAGCACTAACAGGGCTGGTTAAAAAAAACATACCGGTGAGAGCCGTCTTCATCTTCCTCCTGAGAACTGAGACGTGTTACGTTACATTAAACTTGCGTCTTCCTCTACACATATATTCCCCCTGTCTCACTCTTACCTTTTCTG
>CAEGAG010030918.1:0-44743 GCA_903067065.1 Brachyrhaphis terrabensis | reverse complement strand
TATATATATATATTACAAATTATTATGCTCACAAGGTAGTCTGAAATGTTCAGTATAACAACTTTCTCCTAAAATATATAAGCATATTTTAAAGTTTGCACTTTATTACATTATTACAAAACTGTGCAATTTCAATATCAAGCACTTTCAAGGGCTTTATAAGAAATCAAACACTTTCCAAACCTTAAAAACACCAAAGTGAAATTCAAGCAACCATATAAACTCTGAATCAGATCAGGAAGAAAATGTTAAAAAGCACCAAAGCTGCATCAGAGACGATGAGGAGCTTTGTTTCCTCAGCAGCCGTTAAACCAGAGTAATAATTATTCTCAGTTTGAAACAAAAAAATAAAAAAATATATGCATTTATTCAGATTTCAGTCTGCTGATCTCTGCAGCTTTAAGGTTTAACTAGCGCTTGAATTTACAGTTTCCATCTGCAACGTTCCTCGCAGGAACAGGAACGCCGTCAGACGAGCAGCTAGCGCTCAATAAATCAAACGTCCATGACACAGCGCTCGTTTTTTCACAACGCTTCAGCAGAAACAACAGTTTATGATACCGATTATATGCTCCAGACATTTGATTAAAGGTGGAAAATTTTATTTAAAAAAGATATACAAGTTCAGCAGCTTCACTGATTCACCCAAAAAGGAGAAAAAAAAATCTGAATGTGTTCATTCTGCTCTTTTCTAAACCGAAAAAATAAATAAATAAATCCTGTAAATAAGCAGAGAAAAAAGTTCAAAATCAGCTGTAAAAATAATGTTACCTCAGGGGTGTTCAAAGTGTGGCCTGGGGGCCATTTGTGAGCCAAATAAACTTGTTTCACGGGTCCAGGTAGATTGATTCAGACACACCATTTTGTTATTTCTTTGTTAAAGGCCTGAGCTCTCAAAACTGATACAAATTAAAATCATAAAATGGAAACTTTTCCTGACCGCATTTTTCACTTGCAACTTTGTTTTAGAGTAAATAAAACCACAGACTCATCAAAAGCAGACCTGGGTGGAACCAACGATAAACTCTGCTAAATAAGGCAAAAGTTTCTAAAGACTGACTGACCCACTTCCTGTTCTTGTTGCTGAGATAATCTACATGAGGAATTAAGGCATTTTCTTTTTGTTCTTCTCAAATATTGCAAACACGCGAAAGCATTTTCATCAGACTACTTTTTTTCAATCTGATATTTATCAGAACTAGCATAAAATTTTGTTTTGTTTATTGATCATGTAAAAACAAGAAATATATTACAGCTAAATTGTCCCAGAAGTTATTGAAATAAACAATAATATTGTTGTTCTGAGATCATTTTCAAATAATATAATCATACAGGGCTTCCCCTAGTGTATTATAAGCCTGGCGGGCCGCCGGGCTTAGCAAGTTTTCTGGGGGAAACCCTGTGATATTGATGTAATAATAAAAGGACACATTCTCAAAGTCAATAAACTTTAAATTCTGAGGAACATTTAACACTGGAAATGGAAGAAATTTTAAATATCCAAAAACTGTCCTTAAAAAACAAAAGGTTTATGTCAGACTGAAACGTTTGTCATCCAGTTTTTGGAAAACAAGAAGAAAAAAAAAGAGAAAGAGACAAAAATTTATGTAAATGGTAATTATTGAGCTCGTTTTAACTTAAAATGCCATTAAATGATTTATTGATTATTGACCTAATTCACACAAACAGATTCAACCTGACCTCTAAAACTGATCCCATCTGAAATCTTTAAACACAAAGCTTTATTTAGAGTTGCATATCTTACTCCTGTCCACACAAACACATGCACGCACACGCACACACACACACACCCCGCTACAACTCAGTATCAGCTGAGGAACGAACAGCGTCGCCAGATGATGTGTCACCGCCAGATTAAGGAGTAAACACGTCGGCATAAAGCGCCTAAAATCAGAATAATCCACACAGCTGAACCTGGTTAATGCATGACCTTTCGCTGACCCCGCCGCAGCGTTTGGGTTTCATTCAGAGAGCGGGGCGGATCAGGGTAACACCTGGATTTAAAGCATCAATCTCAGTCAGAGGAGAGGTCAGCGCATTTAATTCAGAAAAAACTTCAAATTAGAACGTAAGAAAAGTAAAATATTTTACTGAGGAAAAAACGACAGAAATGATCAAAGAAAAGCTTAAAAGTTCAATAAGAGACATTAGTTGTGGCCTAACATTTAAGCATTTCTACAAGATGGAGAAGCAGGGCTGCAGAATATGAGAAAATATTGCAATGAGCATAACAGTTGCGATATCACTATATTTAGGCCTGATCGTCATACATTTTGCTGGGTGATAAATTGTTCCAGACGTTACTGCGATAATATTGGAAGACATTTCAAAAAACCAAAATAAATAAGCAAATCAACAGAAATAATAAATAAAATAAATTATGAAGTCTGTAAACAAAATCGTCCTCAAAGAAAAAGAAAAAAGCAGGACTAGTTGAGACCAAAGAACTTTTGTCATCCAGTTTTTGGTTGAAAGAGAGAAAAGAGAAAAACGATTTCTTTGTGATATGAATGCAGAACACACTCATAATGCGATGCGACATATTTTGCAACCAGTTTTTGTAAATTATAATTACATTATGCTTAACATGCAACATAATCACTCATAGAAACAGCTGCACATTGATTTTGTTCATCGTCAAACTGATAGATTAGAAAGTATATATTTTTTTAATCTTTTTTATTTGTGATCCACAACGCTTAATGTTTAATATTACTAGTAATTAATGTTTATTTTAATTTGTCGTTACAGTTTGTAATGAAACGTGCTTTGCTAGAAACGACTGGTAATCTGAAATCATATTGTGATAATAGGCCTGTCACATGATAAATTTTACTGGACGATAAAATATCGCTATATCAGATTTTGTTTCTATGTAATTTTCAAATACGGTAATACAATAATAATGGTATAATAATACAAGTCTTCCCTCTCAAAAACCAATACATTTTAATTTTGTAAAACGTATCCAAAATAAAACAGCCATAAAAACAATGAAACTAAAAAAACAAACAATAGAAACCATAAATAAAATGGATTATTTTGCCTCCCTAAACAATATTACCCTTCAAAATATATCAGAATGAAAATGATCATACTTGTTTTAACTTATCAGGTGATTAATGGATAGCTTATTGAGACAGGCTTATGTAATAATTGAAATATAAATGGAAATATAACATTTTTGTCCGTAACACACTGCTCTATTAGAATGAGTCGTCAGGACAGAGAAAGGACTGTAAATCACATTAAGGAAGGAATTTTCCTCCACTTTAGGCCCTGTAATAATAATATTAACAGGTTTCACACAGAGGGAAACAGCAGGAAGATCCTGGATTAAATCCCAGCCAGACTGTAGCTTTGCTTTTCACTTTAAGGTTTTTAATTTCTGTTCAGTTTCTCCAACTTCTTCCTAATCCTGTCTGAAAAGCACAAACCGACATAATGGATGATCTGCATTTTCCTTCATTTATAAGGAAGTTTTTCCTCAGTTATCGATGCATGAATAAAACGCACAGCACTTGACACTTTTTATTTCAATTAAAATAAATACAAACTGTCTGGATTGAGGACTGCAGGTCAGAATGAGTCATAAAAACTGAAATCAGCAACAACATTCCAAGCATTTTCCCGTAACAAGTAAAGTAAGTCTGATCAGGACGACAATAGTGACAAGAAATTATAACCAACCTGAACTCCCATTATAACTGAGAACAAGCAGTAATAACTCTGACATGGAGATTTATGATTATTTAAAAAAAGCTAATGAGCCAACACTTCACATTTCCCAACAACTACCATATTCTTATGACTGGTGTTACTTCATAAATCAAAGTGAACCAATCAGACCAAACAGCGACCATCTTAAAACAAGGATCTGATTTCAATCTAGGTTTCAAACTAATACAGTCGTCATAGATAAAGACAAAAATTCCTGGTTAACTGGAAAGAAAACAGTTTCCAGTAGAAATGAACAACATATCAGTATTAACATCAGTATCAATATAAGGAACTCTTAACACTGGAACTGGAAGACATTTTAAATATGCAAAATAAATCAACCAAACCACTGAAACAATAAGCAAAATAGATTATGAAGTCTCAACAAAACAACATAGGAATCATTAGGCTCAGACAGGAAAAACAAGCAAAACTTCCAGTCAGAACTTTTGTAACAAAATAAAGAGTCAAACTAACCACATTGTACTGCAGGTCAAAAGTTTGCTGTATTTTTCCAAATGGTGGCTTTTCAATATTAAAGGCCAGCATCACATTAATGATTAGGCAAACTACACAAACATGCACGCAAATGGAAAATATCACACCTATTTTAATTTATTATGCAATTTATTGATGTATTTCTTATGGTGACAGACTTAGATTTACCTGAGATGGGTGTGTTGTCCTCTTCACTTGATTTATTTCTTATTTTTTAAATGATATGTACTACTTCTTGTCTGGAAACAAAGGATCCTGATTCTGATCACAGAATCAGCAAGACTCCGGGAACTTCTGCACCATGGTGGGACAGATATAATGATCTGATGAGCTCAGCATGATACCAGTAGAGATCTGAAGCCATCCAGGATTTCTGCAGAGAACTATGTTGGAGCAGAAGATCATTTCCAACTCCTGCCATGAGGCAGAAGTAACAGGACGTTCCAGATTCCAAGAATCTGATTCAGGAACAGTTTCTGCAAACTAGGATTTTGGCCTGAAGAAAAACTCTTCTTTATGTGAAATTATCTAATTTTACAGTATTTAATGACATTTTTATTGCTTAGAGTTATATTTTTACGCTAAAATGTTAAATTTGTATATTATTTATTGCTGCTGGTCTTGTATTTGTCTTTTATTTGAATATTCTTGTGTGATACCGAGAAATAAGGTCTGGATAAATCCATTTTGAACACTGTTTGTGTCCAACTTCGACTCCCTAATACCTAAAAACATTATAAAATGTCAACATCAGCTGGAGTTTAATGTACCAAGTCACCCAAGCATAGTTTATTTACAACAAAGCCACTAACTAACCTAAAACAGACACTAACAAACCAGTAATCGTTAATCTGGTGATGTTAGCTCGATATGTCCAGCTAACCTTTAGATTAAGCTAAAACCTACATTAATTGTTGTTTAAATATATCCAGTGTTTCTAAATATCCATTATAAAAAGCTATAGTAAAAGGTGAGAGTAGAAACCTAGTATGTAAATCACAGAATGAAAAAAATCCACATTTAAAGCCAAATCATCGGAGCTCGGCCTACCTTCACATCCGCTGCTAACGGGTTAGCTGCTAACAGGCTAGCTTCGGTTAGCCGCTGAACAATAAACCGTCAGACAGAAACATCCGCGTGTCCGGGTCACACTGCTGGGCAGGCTCCGTTAAGATTAGTGACCAACGTTCGTCTCCAACGAGGTAAAAGAAATCCAGGTTGATTTATTAGACATTGGTCCGATGGTTTGATAGCTGCCAGACGGCACTCTGCTGCTGCGCATCCAGCTAACGGCTAACCAGGCTAACTCCGCAGGTTTACTCGCAGATCGCCGAGTAATCGAACTCTACTAATGTAAGGAGGCTATTTTTAATATAAACCACCAACGTAAGACGCAAAGGAGAAATATTAGCTTTGACCTTGGTGTATGTATTCGGCACTAATTCTCAAACAATAAAGCTACCAGAAAATCAGGCTGTTTCGTTAATCTTGACAGAGAAGTTGCTCTTCAGTCGACTGGCGCTCCTTAAATGGACTGAATAAAATCGGAGTCAAACGGTTTACACATCATCCACTGATGTAATCTACAAATAAGTAACAGAAAAAAAAAAATAACATTAGCAAAAAAAGTTTATTTTAAGTAACAGACATATGGGTAGATCCAGGTTAATTCCAATAATTATATTAGCATTAAAAGTTACTTTATTTTAAATTCATAAGAAATACACTCAAACTATTTGTGGATTACGAAATTATGCTATGGACTTTCACAATGAGGGTAAGTCACCACAGATCATTGCTCAAGAAGCTCTTCTTTACTGTGCTATATTCGAACATAGAGGTAGAAAGTTGAGTGGAAGGAAAAAGTGTGGAAGAAAGAGTGTTGTAGTTCACAGGAATGATGACAGCTTTGCGAGGAATGAGAGACAAGGCATTACACCAGGAAAAGAAATGCTTAAAATAGACTGAGTCAATGTGTGTAATTTATCCATTTATTGAATTTAATAAAGACCAGCTGTAACAAATGAATGACTCTGAGATTTATGGTTCATGGTTTTTATTTTTTTTAAATAGAAAAAAACACTTTTAATTCCAACAATTATGATTTATATTTTGGCATGTAAATAGAGACATTCCATTTACAGAGCAGACTTTAAGCATCATGACTGAATCCCTAAATTAAATGTAACTAAAACTTAACTCTAAGTCTAAATAAGTCTTAAATCTTTAGTGGGACTGCAGTTTGCTTCCTTTAGCTCGTATTCTGTCAGGTTTTGTGCTCATAGAAATATAAAACCAAATGAACAAAGACATCCTCAGAAGTTTTCCTTGTAGAAGTTGAAGCCGAAGTGTTCACACTGAGCTTTGATGACTTTAGCCAGAGCTGGCGCGCCGCAGTAAAACACGTGAACTTTTCCTTTGTTTTCCTCTGACAGTTTCTGGAAAACCTGACAGATGGAAACACAAATAACTGAAGACCAAACTGATGGTTCGTTCACTTTCCCCACAGCAAAATTCAAGAACTTTTCAAGCATTTTACAAGGTAAGTTTTCAATCTTTTCCAGCACCACACCTTGGAGATAAATGAACAAATTAACTAATGTCAGACATGAACTAATAGTTTGATTAATAAGTGAATCATCATCATCATCCTCCGATGGATTCTCACCTTCTCCCATTCGGGTCGGCCTGGCTGAGTTCTGGTCCTCAGGCCTGTGATGGAGTCTTTCTCCTCTTTCTTGGCCAGAAGGTCGAGCGCCATCTGCAGGCCGATGGCCTTCATGTCGTTCTTGCTGAGCGCTGAGGTCATGTACATGTGCATCTCCAGGAACTGACCTGGCAAACAGCAGCTGTGTTAATAAACCCGACCTCACCCTTTTTGAGGAGATGAGACTCATAACAAAACGATGCAACAATATGGACATTTATGAGTCAATGAAACCTGAGCTGCTGCTGTGATGTAACTGTTTTATGGCGTGAAATTAGACCAATATAACACAATTAAAACAAATTATCATCATTTATTTCAGAATTATTATGAAATATGGTGTAGATAAGGATGCAAGGTATCAGCTAATAAGTTCATTTAAAGCTAGATCCTATCACTAATGATTAATCAATAAGCTGCTATTCTCTTAAAAACTTGAGTTTACGTGCTTGTGTTAAATCAAGTTAACAATAGTTTGATTAATAAACTATTAATCAAATAATAAACTATTTTATTTTAACTAACAGACATAGTTAAAATATGTCTGTTAGTATAATGGTTAATTATGGTTAACCATAATTTAACCATTTAAATTATGGTTAAAAAATTAACCATAATTTTTTTTTACATTTATGGTTAATAAAAATAAAAAAAAAACTATAAAAGGCTAATTTTTAAAAAAATACGCTGAATTTAAAAAACCCATTAAATTTTAACATATTTTTGTCAGCTGTATTAACACTGACAGAATAAACAGAAAACTGTGATTTTCTCACATTAATGAAATTAGTGTTAACAGAAACCTGTTATATTGCTGAATAGAAAAATAAAAAAATGAAAAGAATAAAATATACGAAGCACTTAATTCCCCAATGAACAGAAATATTCATACAGAACTGTGGTTGGCCTTGAAGGAATGCTAAATCCTTGATTATTGGCATCGTGTTTTTTTCCATCATGTTAAATTTTTTTCTCCATCTACTCTGCTTTTCTATCATCATATTCTAATCTTCGGAACATGTCAGCAGTTTTTGGTTGAGAAGTTGACGCTCCGTTGCAGCTCAGCTGAATGAGCGCTAGGTGACAAATAGCGCTCATTCAGCCGAAATAAACATTCAAGGAACTTCTTGAATGTTTATATTTCTAAACAAAATTACATAAAGTGTATTTTTCATCCCAAACCGGACTCTATTTGGATCATCTCTCTTTCATGTTCTGGTATGGCCGCCATCTTTGTTCCTAACGGCTGGGCTTAAGGATGACCATCGACGCCCTCTGCTGGATGGCAGCCAAAGTACAAGACTAAAAGACGTCAATGGATTGAAACTATTTTATTTTATTAGATCTTTAATCGACAATTAATTGTAAGTGTTTTAATTGTTTTCATAACATGATAACATCTGGATCCATTCTTTCTTCAGCCCTGCAGTTCTCAATCAGCTCATCTTTTTGTGACCAGCTTCAGGTATTTATTCTCACCTTCCGGCTCCCCGTCGGCCTGCTCCATCTCCAGCTTAGTCAGCAAACTAACAAACCATTCAAAGGACTTCTGGTCTCTATTGATCCAGATGAAGTCGACCTGCAGAGTGGAAACAGACGGAAACATGTCCGCTCCTTCAGATCGGACATGTTAATGTCTCAGGACAGACCGCAGGACGACGTGTTCTTACTTTACGCAGCCTCATGTCGCTGTCTTTGACGTTTTCACACCCTGAGGAGCTACAGTTGGGATAGGTGTGCTTCCTCATGCGGTACCTGAGGTAGAACAACAACTGGCTTAGAGACAGATGGCTCCCATTAACATCAGAGCAGACAGGAAGCCCTGCCAAGAGGAAATGTGATGATTCCACTCTGAACCTGGATTCAAATATTTATTGTAGGAGATGATGAACTTCATCAAGCAGATCTTTGAGCAGCTTTAGAGGTCAGGTTGAAAGAGATGTAATGGAAAAGTGGAGGCGAGTAAAGACTTCAGATTGAGTAGAAGAAGAAGAGAGAGGATGGATGGTAAAATGGTCTAATCGGTAGCTCCTTGTACTCTCTACCAGTATAACCAGAGGACTAGGGACAGACTGAGCGTTGGAGGATTTTCTCACCGGTACATGATGCTTTGCAGGATGGAGGCGAAAGGTGTGATTCCTATCCCTGCTCCGATTAGGACGGCGTGCTCCGAGGCAAAGATCTGCCGGGTTGGAGTCCCGTACGGTCCGTCTACGTAACACTGACGCATAAAACAAACACACTCAGAACCCAGGATGCACCAATACACTTTCTTCACATCTGATACCGATATCTGAGGTTTGGTATCGGCCGATATATCACTGAGTTGACTTGAAATGGTTTTTTTTTTTTAAACAGACAAATGCACTGAATTACCAATTTATTTGATAACTCTTAAATACACCAACAGCTTCACAAGCCTGGTCAAACATGTAAAACAACCTTTATTTGTTCAGTCAGTGCAATTATGAGTTGAACAGCCAATGTAAAATAAATAATGAAACTAAAACTGACAAAAACAATATTATTTACCTTGGACAAACATGTAAAATTAAACTGCAACAAATCTTCCTTCAAGAAAGTGTAATAAGGAATTTTAAATGCAAGGTAAAATAAATAAATAAAGCATGGCGTCACTCAGATCACAAAGAGACTGAATAGATCTACCCTTATAGATCAGGAACATTGTCACTGATACTCGATCTAGGATTTTTCTCAATATCAAGATCGATACAGAAATGAATATCGTATTGGTGCATCTCTACTCAGAATCATCTGCCCTGACAGATACACTTTTTGTGATGTTCCAACATCAGTGTATCTTATTATCACTGCACAGTTATTCAGCCGTTTGTGTTGCTCCGTCATATAAAATACTAATAAAACACATTGAAGTCTCTGGTTGTAATGAAACAGAATTTAAATGAGCTGTAACAGTTTGGCATAACAATGTAAACCATCTAAACACCAAACAGAAACATCATAAAACAGAGATAGGGAGGAATATTTTCTGTAGGTTCACAACCATCTTCACTCCTTGAATCGACATGAACAGTGCAGAGGTTGGTAACAAGCCAGAGATTTATCAGAGTTATCAGATTGGTACCTTTATGTTGCAGAATCGGTGATTCTCACCAGACTTGGCAGAAACCTGCAGATAAAACAAGGAGCAGAGGATCAAACCTGAGAGTTAAAATGTCTTTAAATAAACTAGAGAGGATTCTGTTTTACAGTTTACATTACAGCAAAACAATTCACTGTATATGTTATTAGTACAGATTATTATGCTGTAATGTAAACATGTTTGTAGGATGATGATGGATGGATGGATGTCAGTTGATACAAATAAACCAAATATATTTTTTCACTTGTTTACATTTAAACTTAAGATGAAATCAGATTTTAATCAGTTTTTAATCAGAACTATAGGTGTGTTTCTTTAATGGCTAGGATGTAAGATCTTCTCTGAACAGCGATGCTGCATTCAGCTTATTTTCTGACAGAGGGATGCTTTTAAACGAGGAACCATTTTAAAAGGCTGCAGTGTTTCAGTTACGTTATGCTCTCCTTTGGATCTGTCTCAGAACCGGTACTGTTATCCAGCCAGTCAGCAGCTCTGACCTCTCTAAGCGGTGGGACCTCTCCTCTCTCTGTCAATCCAGGCTCCTCCGGAGGAAACGCCACCAGAGTCTCTGAGTTTGAAGCCGATCCGAACTGCGATCCGTTCTGGCGGAACATCGTCAGCTCAATGGTGTCATCCTGGTTCGAAGCCACGGCTTTCTGTGACTCCAAGGAGAGGAACATCTGGTCCTTCTGAGGAGCACAGATGTCAGTGATAAATACTGCGTTTCAGTTATTGTCCAGTTTAATTCGAATAAAATTCAAAAATACTTTATTATCCCAAAGGGAAAGTAAATATTGTTATAACTCATTTAATTAAGGAGTTATTGTAGAATAACAACAATTTGGTCTCAATTGCTTCTAAAAACAGCACAGCAACTAAAAAAAACATCTAGCTGTTGTTTACTTGTTTCAAAGACCTCCATAATGTAACGTCACAAATCAGCAGGCACTGTCCGTTACCCAGCAAACCCAGCAGATTTCCCCCCGTCACCTAGCAACCCAGTGAGCTCCAGCTCCTTTGGTCAGCTGGATTTGCTGCTGTATGTGCCGTACAATGGCTGCCGGAAAAGACAGGTGACTTATCATCCAGAAACCACTTGCTGCATTCTTGTTGGTTGTGCAGAAGGCTCTACTTCTGCTTTTCAAAGATGTACACTTGTATAATTGCCTTAATTTTTTCCCAGCTGGGAAGTTGGAATTTTCCAGTTCTGGGTACAACTGGAACCAGCTGCAGAGCGTCCAGATGTTCCTACCTGCTGCCTCTTCTCCTGGCGCCGCTTCCTCAGACTGGTAGCCAGCCGCTTGGGACAAACCGCCTGGCTCTCCGGCTGTCTGAAGTATTCGTACAGCCGGTTGGTCCACTGACCCATGGAGCGTACATGTAACCACATGGTGTCTGCAGGTCAGAGGTCATGAACAGACAATTCATGTTATTATGCTTTCTGAATGACAAAACTGTATGTTTACTGGACGTATTTGGTGACAAAATCCAAACAAATTTCAAAACTGTGAATGTGACCTGCTAAGAATTTAAATTTCAGAAAAGTTTTGACTTCCTGAAAGGATTTAGGTGAATTTTAATGAGAAAGGTGGTGGATGTCTGTTCACACCTGGCTGCTCGGGGGCGCTGCTGATGGTGAACGGGTGCCACTCGTACTTGGCAATCACTGGGATGTTGATGTAGATGTAATCTCCAGGTTTAAACTGGAAGAACTGGGGACGCCTGATCACCAGGTGAGTCACCTGGTTAATTGAGGAACAGAGAGCAGACTTGATACAGGAAAATGCAAGAAGAGATGGGTTCAAACATTATCAGTCTGATCTCCGCTACATAAAAATATGCAAATTATGTTATATTGTTAAGCAAAAACAGATTTATGTGGTTAACATTTACTATGTATTTAAAATTAACCAAACATATCAGAATGTGTCAAATCAGTTTGTGCCTTTAAAAAAACAGGAAGAAAAAAGATAAAAAGGAAAAAATAAAAAAATAGAAAATGAAGGAAAAACTAGAAATGAAAAACTGGAAAAGGGGGAAAAGTAGAAAAATGAAAGAAAAATAGCTAAAAAAAAGATCAGAGAAAGGAAAATCAGGAAAAAGGAATGGGGAAAAATGTGAATAAGAGGAAAAGCACACCTAAAAAAATGACTAATGTATTTAATATACTTCAATATTGCATGCGCAGATTCTAAACAAAAATTCACAAATTTCAGGATTTTAAAGTAGAAAATCTTATTTTTGTTGCCTGCAATCACTTCATGGCACCACTGGAGTGGACGTTTGTTTTGTGCACCTTGGATGGCAGCAAGTTGACTTCTACGATGTAAAGGCCTCCGATACGAGACACAGCGATTCCCACAATCTTCTCCAGCAGGAAGATGAAGCCTGGAACCACAAACCACTTCCAGAAGTTTGCACAATGAATGATGAGGAGGATCCAGACCCAGATGTAGGACAGGTGAGTCCAATAGAACACCTGAAAGAGACACAACAGGTTTATCACAATAAATTCCAGTTAAATCCCCAAAACAGTCCGCATTCTCTGTATTGTTATTTTTACTATTTTTCTCCATTGTTTGTTCAAAAAAGATGAATCAGCAAATTTGAAAATGTGATTCGGGACAGTCAGTGATACAAATCACATTAATCTGTGTGACTACGGTTCAGATAAAGAGTACTACAATTAATGAGAATATTTATTGTTTATAATAGGGGTGCACCGATTTATCTTTGCTGATTTCCTTTATTTTGGGAGATTGGTGATTGGCCAATACTGACATGTGAAACTGATCTTATCCCCCAATCTTATCCAACTTGGCAAAGGTCTAAAAATCAATCTCTGTCTTTTTCTGCTCTCCTGTGAGACTGACAGACCCACCAGGTCATGTTTGCAATTAACAATAGTCCGCCCACTGTTACCAACTCAGCAACTGTTTTTGCTATATTTAACAACAATAGAGACAAAAAAATTGGTATTGGCCGAAATCAGAATCGGCAGGTGAGGCTTTTTAAAGATCGTAATTGATCATCGGACAGAAAACTGCAATCAGTGCACCCTTAGTTTATCACAATATTACCACAAAGTATCCTGATAAAACTTTTAAGTCCTCATCGCCCACCCTTATTACCCAATCGCTCATTTTTGACCATGATGAGTGTAAAGTGCCATGGATGCCATGAAGCTTGCCAGAAATTGCATATAAGTGAACTGCTAAAACTTGCAAAAACTACGACAGACTAAGAAAATCAACGTCATCATGAGTCACAATTTTTTTCTTCCATTCGCTGATTGTCTCGGTAAAAAAAAAAATGTACTGAAGGGAATCCTTGTAAACGGGAGAAAGCCCGAGCTGTCTGTGAAGCGAAATTTTAATCGAGCGAAATAGGAATTGAAAGGCCAGGCTGTTTCTACAGATTCAGACCTCGAAGTGTCCGCTGCGACGGACGAAGGTGCTGGAGCAGAACACCATGAGGCAGATCAGCAGCTGTAGGATGACCCCGGTCAGCGACGCCGTCCCCTTCACCCAGCCGATCCCCGGCCTGGTGGTCAGCAGGTACTCCCACAGACTGAACTCCCCGCTTTGCGACTTCCGGGCTGAGATGCAAGGCGTCGGAACAACAATTACCTTTTCGTAAAAACAGGGTTTATACAGGTTTCACAAACTAAAATTTAAAATTTTAAAACGTTTAAAGATAATTATGAGTAGAATTTGAGATCTATCGATTGAAATGTACGAACGCTGTCCAGCAAACTGGCGATAAATATGAACTTAGCCGTGATAAACGCAAATAAGCTAACAAGCTAGCCATCTAGCTAGTTAGCAAGTGTATGCTAGCAGTCAGTTAACGGTCGCCTCAACTCACAAAATCATTCACAACTACATAAAAACGCAATGAATATGTCTGAATGCCACTCAAACTTTAAAATAAATAAAATAATGAGAATAAAGTTAGCAAATAAAAACATAATGTCATAATATTATGAGAAATAACGTTGTACGAGAATAAAGTCGCAAAATTACGACTTTATTCTCATAATACTACAATCTTATTTTCAAATTGAAATAAGGTTGATTGAAAATTTCTATCTTATTCTCCTGTTTTTACGACTCGTATTATTACTACTTTATTCTTGAATTATTTTGACTTTGTTGTCTTATCACTTTATTCTTGTAATTTTGTTCTTTTTATTTCCTTAATTTGGCCCTAATATTTCGTCCTACCTCAGAAAAAAATACATACAAAATACAAGATTAAATTGTCATGTCAAGACAAAATTTAAGATCCGTGATTAACATATTGAAAGGCAACTTACTTTTTTAAGAAATCAACTTAAAACATTTAAAGCCTTTATTTAGATACATAGATTTTAGACTTTTTACAACATCTTAAGGATGCGAGGACACCCTGAAAAAACTTATTATTGATTAGCAGGTCATGTTTATGCTGAGTACCAAAGTTGATGATGTGTGCCACTGTGTGCACTAATGTGAAGAAGAGGATGGCGTAGCCAACGATCTGATGCAGCAGGATGTTCTGGTCCAGAGGAAGGACTCTGACGACCCAGGTGGCCCGGAGCCACGTCAGACAGCGTCGCAGCATCAACACCTGAAAACACGCAAACACTAGATAGGAAAACTGATTCAGATGAGCTGGAGGCTCACTAAACTTAAACCTAGACAGACCTACTTGGTGTGTTTTGTGGAAATTCAATGCAACTGTTTTATTAGATACCACTAAAGTGTACTTTTTGGTATTAAAAAAACACTAGTAAGTTCTTCTTTATTTCAGCCATGTTATTAGGAGCCATTGTGGAATGTCCAAAGAGCCACTGGAAGCTCTGGAGCTGCAGGTTCCAGACCCCTGATGATCAGGTGAAGAAAAAACAAATCTCTTTTTCTAAGAAAGGAGATTAAGGCCACTGTAAAAAAAATCTGACTTTAATCACAGAATCCTCACTTTTCTCCGAATAAAAACTGTTTATGCACCATCAGACAAATCTAGTCGTAAAATATACCAAGTAAATCTGAGATGGGCTTTCAGTGTGGATAAAGTGCAGGTTTACAAGGAAGAAAAGATTACCGGTATGTGATTATTTTTAATATACAAGCAACATATCTGACATGCACCTAAGAATGTTTGGTAATTTATTCGGATTTTGATATATATGGACACAGAATAAGAATTTGTGTTCTAAAGTCATAATTCTGAGACGAAAAGTCATAATTATGATTTTTCTCTCCACAATTTGGAGAAAAAAATCTTAAATCTGAAAAAATTCTGAATTTTGGGGGGAAAAAAGTCAAAAGTCTCAGGGGAATAGTTAGAATTCTGAGGTAAAATACCAGAATTTTGAAGAGAAAAAAAACTGAATTTTGATTTAAAAAGTCAGAATTCTAATAAGAAATGTCAGAACTCAGGAAAAAACAATTCTGAGAAGAACAGTCAGAATTCTGAGGTTAAAATCACACACACACAAAAAATCAGAATTCTGAGGAAAAATTCAGATTTCTAAGACTAAAAGTCAGAATTCTGAAGAATTCTACTATAAAGGTCAGAATTTAATTCATTTTTTTAGTGGCTCTAATCCTCTTCCATTTTCTGCAGTCTGAAACAATCATTTCAGCTGCTGAACTACCCTACCAGCTTTAGGAGAAATAATGTTGGTATTTGTTGTATTTAAGTAGAAAAGGCACTAACTGGTGACAATATTTCCGCCATACCATCACGAAGGTGCAGTTGAAGTTCAGGCACTGGCCGCAGCCCTTGGCCAGCATGAACCAGCCGCCGCCTTTGCGGTGGTACAACATGGCGGCGACAAACAGCATCAGGTTGAGCAGAACGTAGCCACACAGGAACAGGAGCTTCCGACTGTTGTTCTGCCAGTAGGCCCGGGTCAGGTACCGGGGCGTCTGAGGCTTCTTCTGCTCCTGATCCGGCGGTTTCAGCCAGTTAGCGGCGCTGTGGAT
Organism: Brachyrhaphis terrabensis; assembly: GCA_903067065.1. Taxonomy (NCBI): domain Eukaryota; kingdom Metazoa; phylum Chordata; class Actinopteri; order Cyprinodontiformes; family Poeciliidae; genus Brachyrhaphis; species Brachyrhaphis terrabensis. Next base: position 28,701 of record CAEGAG010030918.1, on the reverse strand, counting down.
TACAGCTGTTAACACCCGTCTTTATGACGTCACAGAGCGGAAAACAACGCGCTCACCTGATGGTCAGATTCTCCATCACCTCCGGAAAGTTCTCCAGCTCAGCTTTCAGTTCTTCAAAGGTGATGGAGCCGCTGCTGTCTTTGTCAGCGGACTCGAACAGAACCAGCGTCAGGTCGTCCAGTTTCTCTTCTGGCAGAGAGATGGCGCTCTCCTGCAGACACGACTTCAGAACCGTTCTCAGCTCGTCTGGGTCGATTGAACCGCTGCCTGTTAGCACGAAACAAACACAACATTTTACATGTCTGCCAAGAAACTCAGAAAATTTCTGGAAAAAAACAAGGAAATTTATGAGCTCCAAAAGTTAACAATTTGCAAGAAAAAAATAGGAAATTTTGAGATTAAACTCAGACATTTTCTAAAAAATATAAGAACATTTATGAGCTTGAAAAGTCAAAACTTTGCAGGAAAAGCAATTACATTTTGAGATTTATCTTGGAAATTTTCTTGAAAAATAAGGACTTTTCTGAGCCTGAAAAGTAAAAAATTGCAAACATAAAATCAGTTCTGAGTTCTGAAAGTTGACAATTTGTGATAAAAAAAAAAAAAATCAGAAATTGAGATTAACATAAAAAAAAATTCTAGAAAAAAATAGAAAATTTCTGAGTTCAAAAAGTAGAAATATTTGCAAAAAAAAAAAAAGACATTTAAATTTTGAGACTAATCTTAAAAATTTTCTATAAAACACAGGTAAATTACTGAGCTCTGGAAGTTGAAAATTTACCAGAATAAAATTTAAATATTAGAAATTTTCAAGAAAAAATTAGGACATTTTTGAGATTGAAAAGAAAATTGGTGAGAAAAAAAATAATAAATTTTAAGATTTCTCAGAAATGTTGTAGAAAAGCATGGAAATTTTTGATTTTCAAACTCAGAAATGTCCATGTTCTAGAAAAAATGTCTGGCCAAAATTTGCACCTCCTTTATGAATATCTAGAAAGGCCTGAATATGCCGTCGTACATCTCTGCCCAGCCTCCACTGTCTACGGTCATAGTGCGAACACACCGTCGACGTCGTAGACCTGGAACAGGAAGCGCAGCTTGTCGGTCTCGTCGCCGTGGATGAGGAGGTCCAGAGCTTTGAGCAGCTCGTCTAGACTGATGGATCCACTGCCATCCGAGTCGAACAGAGCAAAGAAACGCTCGGCAAAGAAAGACTGGAAACAAGTAAATTATAATCAGAACAAACTGTGAAAACACAAGACTTCCTGGAAACAATCATAAAGCAGCATGAACATGAAAAACCTTCAACAGCACCATGAGTTTGGTTGTGTGCTCCCTGCAGTCAACAGAAATATCTACGCTTTGATGTGTAAACCGTTTATGTGGAGATCAAACTGTGGCATAAACATAGTTTGAACTGAAATGTTTTTGAATATTTCTCAGGATCAGAATCTGAAGCATCTGATCAAACATAAAATTTTCTGTGAGAAAGTTAGAAAAACATTATTGAGGATGCAGTATTATGTATTTTCCAGCCACATAGTGCCATTTTATAGCACATCTATAAAATGGCACTATGTGACCATTTTATAGTGCCATAGTATTATTATACCAAATAATACTATGACTAAATAGTATTATTTGAAATCTGCACATATCAAATATGACTTAAAAGAAATTTGACTTTGTAATTTAATGCCTTGAAATTGGGCCTCCGGTTCTTTAAAAACTCCTCTTTCTGAAACTCCGCCTTCAGGAAGTCATTACAACATGGCTCCTCTATTAACCCTTTAACAACGTCTTGAATAATGGGCTCAGCCGACACACAGTTCCGCCATGTGCTTACTAATTGCTGCTGGCTAGTCTGAAGGAGCTGAGTGGGGGAGGGCCGCTCTGTGAGACAGAAAAGGTTGAAAGCTTAAGTTCTGAGGAGGTGCTGCGAATCGAAGGTGGGGCTAGGTTCGACCAGGTGTTTTGGACAGTTGAATGGTTGCCATGGAGATTAACGGATTTTTCAAACATGCATGAAAGAATAAAACAACACTCCAGGTATGTTTTTGATGAGCGAATAACATTCTAACATAATGTAAAGCTATAAAAAAAAAAGTTGATTTCACATAATACAGCCCCTTTTAACCTTAAACCAATGATTGTGTTAAACCATAAGCATGTTTAACCTAGTATTTATCCAACAACGTTACAGCAGATTAAACTTTAAATGTTACTTTTTCTGAGGAGCATAGTTGAGCTACGTAGGTTTCTGTCGTAGCCAAAAGGTGCAGAAACTATTCCAGGTTCAGCTTTAAATTTTAATATATGGAAAACAAATTGTTTCTTACCTCTTTGACTTTGAGCGCAGTTTTAAACTCATCGATGTCGATTTCTTTGTCGTCTCCAGCGATGGTCTCAAACTGTTTGGTTACCCACTCCAGCCAGCGGGAATCTTCATCCACACTCATGATTAAAACCCTTCAGTGTAGAGAAAGGTTTATCCACCATTTCAGGCATCACTATCCGCTCATTTCACTCTTCACTGGTGACCCACTTTAAATTGATCCAGACTGGAAAAGTGCGTGAAATTTTATTTGGCCGGCTGGGACCAGTTGCTAATTGCTAATATGACCAAAAAAGAATCAAATATGGGGTCCCTCAAGGCACCAATTTCTGGCCACTTTTATTTTATTACTAATTGCTACATAATTTCACTAAAGTGTAAAATACTAAACATCTTTGCTGATGAAATACAATCTCATAATGCTCCCTACTGTGTTTTTATTTTAGTTTATTTAATTTTAAAGCTTTTTAATCTAAATCTGTTTTGATGTGTTTTATCTTGAAGGATGTTAAGTTGAAGGTTTTTTTTCTACCATTCATACACAATAATTCAAAGTTGCCTTGCCTAAGGAACTTTGACTGAATCAATTATAATTTATCAGCAGTACAGTTTGAATTTGAATATTCCAAAATGAATGTAAGGTGTTTGTTTAGTTAGGAGATAAAAAATGTCAGATTCTGTTTAACATGATTTCTTCTGTTTTCATTTCTTTCAGTGTTTCAACAGAGCATCTATAATCTGATTCTCTTTCAAAATAAACAGAAATTCAGTAGTTTAAGGAACATGGGGACATTAAGGAGGAGATCGGATCTGAATGTTTTTTTCTTGAAGAACAAATTCTTCTCATGTGAACTGAGTAAAGAGCTGAATGCAGTCCAAAACACACAGCCGCCATCCCGACTGTGTAGGTTTTTTTCTGCTGGCCCCTGGGCTGTCGCCCAGCACTCAGTGTTTTAGGGTCAGATCACACAGGAACAATGTTTCTGTTCTGGATACAGAGATCTGTGGAGATCCAGATCGGATTGAGATCAAATTGTTTTGTGGGAGTGTGGAGATATTAAGCGATAAAACGTAATAATCAAACTTCACTTAAGCAGCTTGCCGAGTGTTTATATTTCTAAACCGAACCGCATAAAGTGCTTTTTGCATCAAACACCGGACTCAGTTTGGGGCATTTCTTTTTAATGTTGTGGTCTGGCTGCCATCTTTGTTTCTGTATCAATCAACTGGTTCCGTTTAAGGACGGCGGTCAAACTACAACACTGAAAGGCAGTCTGAACGGAAGTTAATAGTTAATATATTGGAACTAATTTTAAATTAATAAACCAGCAATCGACAGTTAATCGTGAATTGGTCAATTGTTTACGTCACTACTTCAAACTGTTCCCTGAGACGATCTGCTGCTGCGGTTCGTTCAGCCTTCAGCACCAGCTGATCGTCCTTCGGGCCGCTGTCATGGCAACATCAGCTGCAGACAACGCCGCCGTCATTGGCACCAAAACTAGGAAAGCTCCTCATGTTTTTATTCCCAAAAAACTCCAATCAACACAGCTGATTATGTTTACTGATGACTGATGGGTTTGCTTTGGGAAAGAGAAATATTGTTGGAATTATTATTTAATTAGAGATTTGATTCACAATCCTTCAGATAGGAGCATAAGTTTTAATTTTCTGTATTAAAACATTACATTTTGATTTTGTCCAGCTTTGCAACAGCGCTAATTAGAAAAAACAAACCTTCGAAGATGTTTGGAGAAAAGTTTAAAAAGAGAAAAATAAAGATTTTACTGTGCTTAAAGTGGGGCTGTATGTCAGTAAATTATGTGGTGACTTTACTGTTGAATATATAAATATATCCTTATTTCCTTATCAGATATTTAGATTCTTGTGATCATTATCAACCAGGTCATGTAGGAGCATCTACTACAGATTAAATTGATTTCTTACATGCAAACTTGTTAATTCATGACACAATATAACAGCAACAAACCCACAGATATTAATATTGTGCACAGCAGTTATTGTAGTTATGATACATTTGTAGCATATTAAAATATTTCTGAATATTTTTGACTTTTTTATAATTGGGGAATCTGAAATGTTTAAAAGTTAGTAATTATGGTAAGACTAACTTTTAATTACAGTCTGCAAACTTCACTGAATGCAGATTTAACTGAAAATGACATAAAATTACCAATGAAAAGTTACAGATCACAAACAGTTCTTTCAGAGCTACAGAGAAATCCACAGTGGATCCAGCAGAACATTTTCTTCAGAGTTACTCTTTCCAAAAACTTTGTAGTGTAATTTTTATTCTGGACCAAATCCACCAGAAATGTACCACAACTATTTAACTCTTTCTCTGTATTTTATTTCTTGTTATTGTAGGATTTTATCGTGAACATAAAATCAGTCTTTTATTAATTTAAGTAGTATCTTTTGCAGTAAAAGCAACTGAAACTGTCCTCAGGTCATTTTTACCTGCTGCAGTGGAAATGGCTCCGTCCGGCTCGGGGTCTGCTGCTGCTCCGGATCTCCTACTTCTGGTTCTGCTTCTCCTGCTGCTGTTCTGAGGCGAGTCAGCTGCAGCCGACATCCTGCCGCCCGCTGAGCCGCCGCTGCCTGACACCCACGTGTGCGCGCAGCCCAACCTGCAACTCTCCCTTTCTACAGAGGAGAAGAAAACGCTGCTCCACTAAACTTTCCTACAATCCCTGAAAAACTATTCACTGTTTAAATTCTTTAGCTAAAACTTAGTGCTGGACAGTAAAACAGTAGAAATATATATTGTGATAGACATATGATCAATAAGTCTATTACAATATATAGAATATCTAATTCTATAGATTGAAAATTCTGGTTGAATATTCAATCTATGCAATATTCACTGAACTCTGATGCAGAACCGACAGCATTCTGGGAGATGTAGGCTGGGTTGGTAATATCAACTAACTCACTCACTCTTTGGTTACCTAGCAACAGCTCACTCACTCCTTGGTTGCCTAGCAACAATCTGTTGAGTAACTTGCGCAGCAGCAGTTTCAGGTTTCGCCACCGTTCCTCAGAAACGCTTAAAAATAAAAGTAACGGCGTGGAGGGAAACTGTATAAAAGAGGAAAGTTCACATCGCCAGTTTGGCAATATTTCAGATATTTAAAACAAATAAAATAATCAATAATTATTGATATCAACTGATATGATGCATTTTTCAGCCAATATCCTCCAGTCTTACTTTCAACAAGGTTTTTAAAACTTGTGTGTTTTGTCTTGAAATAAAGACAATAACATTTCCCAGAACAGACATGTTTGGACTCTGAAGAAACGTTTATTAGAAGGACCTACGTTCAAAATAATTTAAAGCACAGAGTGAGCCTGTTTGCTAAGTCTGGTATAAAAACATGAAATCAAGTGAGGCATTGTTTTGCTTGTTTCTCGTCATCGGAAGTGAAACTGTAAAACATTCAGATATTTTCTCACCTGTCAGTGCTGCAGGAGGAACCACCTGAGGCTGACTTGCCAGAGGAGCTGCTCCAACCTGCAGAGTAACAGCTTCTGCAGATAACCTGAGTTCAAACAGCTGACCGACTGCAGAAAATGCACAACACCGTGTTTGACATTATCCTGTCTGTCCTGACTTTGTCTGATTGGCAGTGAGAGATCTGAAGACGGGAAATGAATCACAGAGTCTGACAAATTAAGGAGTGATCATATTTACAGAGAGCCTCCTGTCAGCTGAGGCGCTAGAGCTGAAAGAATCACTCTGGTTGATTCCCACTGTGCAGTTCAAAGTCTCTCCTGGATGTTTAAAAACCAGGACTCTTTACTCTCTGTTTCTCCCGATGGACCAACAGAACAGCGACCCGAATCCTCCTGAAATCAAGAGCTGCAGCTTCACTCCAGGTCCTGGTCCTCCATGATGGCCCGCAGAGCCTGGAGTCCCTCCATGGACACGGTCAGCTGTCCCACCACCTGGCTGCTGTCCTCCACGTCCAGCACTGCAGAGACACAGAGACATGGAGATAATGAGCAACAGAGGGGAGATACAGCTGCAGAAATAAGCAAAGAAACTGACAGATCTGCAGATTTTGGAGCAAAAAACAAGAAGTACAGGAAGAAGTACTATTTGTTGGTGAAAAAAGATCTTCAAATCTTTAAAATATTTATTAAAGTAGGCATCTGAATATAAAAATGTGCAGATCTTTGAGTCATGTCGCTTTCCAGTAAACCTGGGAAGTGGGAACGGAGCTGGGTTTGACATCAGACCTGATAACAACGTTCTAGTTAACAAGTCAGAATTTCAACATGGCGCCGCCCATACACGTTGATTTCAAAAGCTCTTATAGACGTCATTTATACTTTACTTTCCACAAGCTAACACCATTTTCAATTTGTTCAGTTTAGAGCTGCAGATGTTGCATGTAACGCTGATTTTAGATGAACTCTTATATGTGTGACTTCTTGTCAAAATAAACATGTTTTCACCACATCTTGCTACAGCTGAGGCGAAGAGCGGTTATATTGAAACAAGTCCACTTTACAAATCGTAACCGGTAGATCTTAATGACGGAGCTGAATCAGATTATCCTTTTTCTCTCAGTGGGTGTGTGTGTGTGCTCACCACTCAGGCTGGCCTCCATCATATCCACCTGTTTCTCCAGGATCTCTGGGATCCTCAGGTAGGCCACGCCCACGTCCTCACACTCCCTCTCTTGCTCCTCTTCCTCCGGCGGCTCGCTCACCACCGTGAACCGGATTCTGTTGGCAGACGCAGCATCATCATCACGGCGGCCACATCAAGGAATCATGTTTTAGTCACTCAACCAAGATAGAGAGTAAGAGAATAACGGAACACTGAAACACTTCCAGAGCAATCTGATGCATAAAAACAGGAATATTTCTGAAAAAACACAATGAATATGGAGATGAACCCATTTAAACTCAAAGCTCCTCCCAACAGGCTTAAAACTGACTTCACTTCCCTGAAGACATTTACACTGTTATTATTATTTATATATTCTGTCATAAAATACAACACCGTGAAGGTATTTCCATTCTAAATACAATCCATGTAATCTGGTTAGAGATAGTGGAGTTGGGTAGTCATCTCGATGTCACTTCCTGTCTCACCGTTCTCATCTCCTGATCTCCACGGTTTTAATAGTTTTGGGTTTTTCATTATAGTTTTATTTTATTGTGACCTTTTGTTTATCCAATTCAGTTAGTTTTAATTAGTTTTTAGAGTGGATTTGCTAGTTTTTATTAGTTACATATTGTTTAGTTTTAGTTTAGCTTTTACTAGTTGCAGTAGTAGTTTTAGTTTTTTCATACGTTGGTTAAATGTTCAAAGTATTGCGATTATGTTTACATCAAATGGGTAATGAATACTCAACAGAAGTTTTATAAATGCACAATATTGTTCCAGCTAGTTGTAGTTTTTTCCCCTTTAATTACCGTTTTTATTTATTTCAGTTAATGAAAATGTTTTCTCAATTTCAGTTTTTGTTATTTGTTGGTTTTAGTTAAATATAATAATATTGCTTACCTCTCCATCTGAGAGTTTCGGCCCTGCAGGACTTCCTTTAGCAGCCGTCGCCTCGCTGCGTTGTTCTCTGCGTCTACAAGAATCACTACGGAAAAACAAACAAGCCAACAAGCAAATGTTACAAACAGACAAACAATAAGCATAACAGGATTTCTTCTGGGTTGTAATTACGCTCTCAAACTTTGAAACAAGTTGGCTTTATCTGTTTTTGTAAAATTATGTACATTTAACTGCTGGTTATCAGTACAAACTAGCCTTTTTATGTAAGTAAAAAAAATCTATCTGGATTTGTGCACATTCAAGTATGCAGAGCTGCAGATTTCAACTAAAATAAACTGATTTTGGCAAAGTACAGATGAATCAGAGTCTGTTTTAGTCAGAGGTGGCAGAGTAGTCAAAAATCAGACTCAAGTAAGAGTAGAACTACTTCAATATAATTTTAAGTAAAAGTAAAAAGTAGCCATCCAAGAAATTACTCAAGTTAGAGTAAAACAGTATTTGGTAAAAAGTCTACTCAAGTATTGATAACTGTCATTTAATATTTAAAAATTACACCATCAGATGGACCAAAATATAAAGTTAATTTTAAATTTTGGCCAAAAAAATCTAATTTGACAAAAAGTCAGACTGGCTCACCTCAGGCTGAAGTGTGAACGTTGACTTAAATCCTTTTTCTATCTTTAACAGAACCAACTTCCTGTTTAAATTCAGCATCAGAAACTTGAATTTGGCTCAAAACGAAAACTGAAACTCAAGAGTCTCTGAACAGAACCAACCATGATCCAGGAGTTACAGACCTTTGCTGTAGTTGAAGTTGATGCTACGGCCCAGTGGGGGTTTGGGTAGCGACAGTGGCGTCTCCTCGGTGGGCAGATCCAGGAAGTTGTACTCCACAAACAGACGCACCACGGTGTCGTCCCGCGCCAGCCGGGACTCAGGTGTCAAGCTGAGAGAAACCACCTCCACCCGGACTCGCTCACATAGCTGAAAACCAAACATCGTTTCACTGAATCAGGTTAATGAAGCTGCAGCTGGATTTAAAAACGAACTTTATGGTTCAGTTCACAACACAAACTCTGACTAAAGCTGTTACATGTAAAATGTGTTTTTCTTTCAAATTCGTCATGAAAGTTACCAGTAAAACAAATTAGACTTCAGATATTGAATCAAAAAACTGGAGTTCATGTTAGTTCAGTGTTTTAAAATGTTAGAAAATAGAATAAAATGTAACAATAAGATATCCTTAATCCTTTAAATCACAAATCTGTAAACTTCAATGCTCAGTTGGAAAATAAAAATGCAAAATCATATTTTATGTGACATTTTTTAAAATAATTAATAAAACATGTAGTAGTGGAACAGTAATATTTAAGCAATTGTAGGTCCAAAATGTAAAAAAAGGTTTCGGGCTAAGGATGCAAAAAATATATTGGTATTAACATCCGTATTGGCCAACATTAGTCATTTTTAATATATCGGTATTGGCACAATAAATAAAACTGGGCCGAAATTTACAATTAATATTGTTGCCATCTGTCTCTGGTAGTTTTTTTTCCCAGAAGGTGTCAGAACAGTAGAAAAATACCTGTAATATCTGTAAATATCGGTTATCAGCCTTAACAGCAATATTGATATCGGGTATTGATATCGGGCCAAATTTTCATTTTGGTGTATCCATATTTTGGACAATTGCTTTAACAAATCAGGCTTAAGATTTGAGCTGTTTGTGTTTTTTTTGTGGCTGGAAAAATTTTTTAATATAGGCTTAGCGTAGCAACAAGACCTGGGTCAGTATTTGTCCTTGCTGATATTAATCATTAACAATAAAATTAAAACGCAAGCAGCATCATCTTTCCACATCTTTTATTTTAAAATTCTGACATTTGCTTCCTGAAAAAAAATGGACAGAACAAAATATTTAAAAGGCTGCAAATGGATCCCAGGCCACATTTTGGACGCCCTTAGTTAAATGACATCATGTGGCGTTCACTGACCTTCCTCCGTGTTGCCTGTCCCTGAATGATGCAGTCGTCACTGTCGGACGCTCCCTGAGGCTCAGCAGCAGCTGGAGCTTCCTCCACATCTGGAACAAATCAAAACAACAAAAAACTAAACTTTTATGCTTTAAATTTATTCTGAGGAAATATCAGAAAAAAGTTAATGTCTCCTTCAGATGGAGCTGGACACCAGCTTCATATTAAACAGTTTTTGTGGGTTTCACCAACTCAAATGTAATATTTTTTAAGACCATTCTAAATTAAATTTAAGACCTGTAAATGACAAAAATATTCATTTTCTTTTTTTAATGATCAACATTCCAACCTTCGATGATTTCCTCGGAGATGTCAGAGTCGTCAGAGTAGGACTGCGCCTCCTGAACCAGCTGCCCTTCGGAAACATGAGACTCTTCCTCCTCATCAACGCCTTCCTCTGCTGTCCTGTGAGGAGCTTTGGGCGCCGCCTGTGAAGACAAACAGTTCAGGGTGAGGACGAGTCATTCACAAGAGTCACTGTTAGAATAACTCATGTTTGAGTTTACCTGAACATCAGGTGAAAACATCGTCTTCTGGTTCTCTAGAAGACTTTCTGCTGAGGTCCGCTTATTAAACTGTGAAAGAAACATAAAAACAATTTTTATACACTGAACATAAAAGACGAAGGCCTGAAGCCTTGTGAAGAATAAAGAATACCCGACTCTTTGCACAGTATCAAAACTGCAAAGAGTGGATTTGCAGAGCTAGGATAGGTCTAGAGTCTATACAAACATGTTTATTACATGTTTGTATATGAGATTTTAGTTTTTTCAGAGTTGTTTTAGGGTCTCCTGTCACTGTAAATCCAAATTAGTTGCTGATGGCCACACCTCTCAACTCAACATTTACACTCGTGCAGGAAAATGGATGCGAACAGATGTGCAATTATACAACCATACATCTTTGAAAAGCATTAGCAGAGCCTCCTGCACAACCAACAAGAATGCAGCAAGTGGTTTCTGGATGGTCAACAACTAGGCAGTTGTGTTTTCCAGCAGCCATTGTACAGCGCTTATAGCAGTAAAACCAGCTGACTGAACATTGTGGAATTCAGTTTGGGTTGCTAGGTAACCGGCTGGAGCTCAACGTGGGTTGCTAGGTAGCGGGTATTTCCCGTTGAATGTGATTAACAATTGGGAGGTTTTTTAAATGGCTCATTTTCCAGACACCAAAAACATTAATTTACTGCCAAAAAATGTTTGAGTGTTTTTTTTAGCGTTGGGCTGTTTAGAAGCAGAGGAAACCCAAATGGAAGTACAAACTTTGTGTAAAATGTGAATTTTGAATAATAAGTCCCCTTTACCTACCACATTTTGGTACTTTTTCTGTTTTGATAGTTGTTTGTTTCTCCAGTTCTTCATGAACAAATCAGAGTTTTTGGAGCCAAACAGTTTAAAACTGATCCCACAGATCTCACCTTTTCTTCTTCAGGTGTCACATCAACAAATGTGACCCGTTTGGCCCCTGATCCGTCCCGCTCCAGCGTCTTCTGTCCTCTGATTGTGGGCAGTACCACCTATTGTTAAAACAGACGATAACACCTTTCTCTGTCTGAAATTCTGCACATTGACTGTGAACTCAAAGATGCCAAAGGTGAATGTCTGACCTTAGAAACAGTTGCAGAGTCAGAGTCAGAGCTCCTAAACTTTTCCATTTCCTCCTCCAGCCTCTCTTCAACATCTTCCCGCCATCCGTCTTTCTTCTCCGCCTCAACATTCACCTGTTCCTGATAAGGATCGACCGGTTCTCCAGCCTGATGCTCTGGGAACAATCTGGGCTCTTCAGTAGTTCTGGTGATCCCTGCTGAGGGACTGTAGGCGGACTTCCACCTCAGCGTTACATCTAAGCTGCCGGCAGGTTTTCCAGCGGGATCAGCAAGTTCAAACATACCTGAAAAAAAACACACCAAACTGAGCAACAACAACAAGCAAGGTTGGTTCACTTTTCCCACATAAAAAATTCTAACATTTAGCACCATTTCATTAATATTAAGGATTTATTGAGTTAAAACAAGCTCCTATATTGCTGAAAAGTTACTTATTTCAAGTGTAATAAAATGTTTGCACAAGAAACTAAACCAAAAATACTTGCTAAGATTGTGTATTTGCAGTGTGAAATCTAGAATAGCTTCATAATTTTTTACATACTTGAACATTGGATATAGTACTTAAAATAAAGCTTTATATTTGATCAAATAAGTGGAAAACACGCATTTGTTAAAAAAGAAAAGGAAAATATTTTCAGGCCCCCCCAAACATAAATCGGGGCCCTGCTCTACTGGCCCAGTAAGCCTCTCTAAACTCTGGCCCAGTAACTCTGAGTAACTCCACTCAGGATTATTAAAGTGTTTTATTTACTTGAATTCCAGTAAATCCCTCATAAATCTCACCTGAGACCTCCTGACCTCGGGTCAGGGACGGCAGCGGCACTCGGGTTTTCCCCAGGTAGGCATCCAGCTGCTCCTCTTTGTAGTCGAACACGTAGAAGTGGAGCCCCTCCGTCTTCAGGAACCGGTCCAGGTCATCGTCCATCAGGACAGAGTAGGACTTGAGGTCGTCGAACTCCGGCTCGCCGCTGTCGTCCACGGTGGCCGTCGGATAATCGGGGAAGTTAAAGAACTTGTAGACGACGTAGGGACTTGGTGAGCTGGAGCTCCTGGAACGAAGGCCTCGGCACCGCTGGACGCAGATCAGGAGTTCGTTCCTGCTGGCGCCGGTCGGTGGCTGAGTTAGAAAAATAAAAGAAAGGAGAAAAAAATACAGAAAATTCTTGAATGAACTAGAACAGCTGGATGGATGGATGGATGTTCTGATGGATGGATGGATGTTCTGATGGATGACCTGTGGTTGGTCCCCAGCCTTCATCTTGTCTCGGTTGGCGCTGGTCGTCTCTGTTATTGGGTTCTTCAGTCGCAGCCAGTATTCCAGGGACCCGAAGCTTCGGGCGTCTTCATGAATTCCTGATTAAAATGTAAAAATACTTTTTACTTTTTACACATAAAAGCCAAACTGATTAAAGTTCAACTTGTGCTCATAAAAAGGTCATCATCAACATATTCAAAGCAAAAGCAGCACAAATGAAAATTATTACTGCCCAACATAGTCGAGTTGATTAAGATCAATTTTGTCTGATTTGAAGAGGTTGGATGAGGCTGGTTGACATTTCATGACCTCTGGAAACATTTATTAATATCTTTAAAACAACAGCAGCACAGACGAAGATTTTTGCTTTACAAAAGTTTCACACCAATTTTGTTTAATTTGAAGGTGAGGGCGCCAACTTCACTCAGGTCCTCCAAAGTTAGTTTTTTCCAGGTCTGTGCTCCGTCATTTCTGTCGAATAAGACCAACGGTCGTCTCCCGCGTGCTTTTTTTTAATGAATTATAGTCTGTTGCCGGGTTGCATGTGGGCGTTGTCACTCACCAACCAGCGGGATGCTGCCGTAAACCTTCCCCTGCTGCTCCAGCAGCTGCTGCAGCCGCAGCTGCGCCGTCGCCACCGTCCTCCAGTCCACTCCCAGCGCCTGGTGCAGCTCCACCTTCACCGGGCTGCGACGCAGGTACTCCACCAAGCGCTCGTCCATGTTCATCACGTACTTGGAGGTGAAGCCGTACCTGGGGCTGCGGCCCGTCGCCACCGGAGTGGCGTGCGGCTCGAACAGGTAGAAGGAGTAAGTGCAGAAGGTGGAGGGCTCTGCGTCACCGAGAGCCTGCAGGGCCGGAGGAGTCAGCGAGGCGCCGACTATCTGCAGCTCCAGGAGGTTTTCTCCTCGGACCAGATGAACGTCTTCATCGGAAAACTCTGCCTCATCTTCAGCCGTCATGTCCGGTTTGAAGGGAAAAGACTTGGTGCTGTAAGCAATGTCTCTCAGCTGACCTACAGAACCAGAACAAATACTCAGCTGAAGGATCGTCGAAGCTGCAGGAGCAGAAACTGAAACCCAAAGTTTGAAAGGCTGCACAGGAGGAGACGATCAGAGTCAACTGTTTGCTTCTAGTAAAACATCGTTTAAAGATACAAATTTTCCAGCAACTGTGACGCTGTATGAGAACAAAATTCATGTTAGAAATTCAGATTCTTTAACAATTTAGACTTTTAAATCTGTAATAAGAGGTTAATTTTTCAAAATCAATATTTTTTGCCGATGTTAGTAATTCATTTATAAATCTCCCAGTTTCAATCTAAATATTTAATAAGCTAGTTAAATATGTAGTTTACAAAATAACTACTAAATATTCACAAGATATTTAGATGGCAAGCTTAAAAATGATTTAGTTTGGAGCTTATTTTTAGTTAGAAAGCTAAAGGTTTAGTTTGGAGCTACATATTTAACTAGCAAACTAAATATTTGGTTAGCTAACTAAAGCAAAATATTTAGTTATAAGGCTTTATGTTTAGTGTGTTGCTAAATATTTAGTAAGCTATCTAACAAACATTTAGTTTGGCGCTAGATATCTAGTTAGGAAGCGATAAGTATTTAGTTTGGAGCTGCATTCTTAGTAAGCTAAAAAACTAGTTTGAAGTAAAATATTTAGCTAGAAAGCTAAAAACAAATATTTAATTTTGAGCTAAATAATTAGTTTGAAGCTAAATATTCAGTTAGAAAGCTAAAAAATATTTAAGTTGGAGATAAATATTTAGTTAGCAAGCTATATTTAGATTGGCACTAAATATTTAGATAGGTTCAGTCTTTTGTCTACACAGTAACCTCTTGTTTTAATGACACCGATGAATTTAAATAAAATCCAACTGTAGATGGACGTTTTGATGAATACCTTCCAGCTTGGAGATCTTTGCTGCTCTGGCGTCCAGCAGCTGAATCTGACGCTCCAGCTTCTGCTCAAACCCGACTTTATCGCTGCTCATCTTCCGTAAAGCCGCCTCCAGCTCCACCTGAAGACCGATGGAACAGAAAACAGACGGAACAGAGTTATTATGTTCTAATCGGCTAAACTCTGAAGCAAAAATAATGTATGCTGGTCTGTGTGTGCTTCTCCACCTTGTAGTCTTTGCTGATCTGGCTCTCCATGTTCAGGAGGTTCCTGGTCTTCTCCAGCTCCTGGATGGTTTCAGCGTGAGTGGCCCGCAGCTCTCTGATGGAGCCCTGCTGGGCGCCGCTCCCATCCTCATCCACATCTACCAGGAAAGCCAGAGCTCCGCTTTTCTCATACTTCTGCTTCTGAGAAAAGATCTGGATTTTACTTTTGCTCAGGGGGATCAATAGGATCACTGCAAAAACACAAAATCTTACCAAGAAATTTCGGTCTAGTTTCTAGTGCAAGTATCTTGGTGCACTTAAATTAAACAAAACTTACAAGTAACTTTTCAGAAAGATATATGAGCTTTTTTTTTTAGCTCAATAAATCCTTAACTCTGTTGAAAAAGTGCTTGATCCATTGGCAGATTATTTTGTACATAACATGGGAAAATGTCTTATCAGTAAAATAATCTGTCAGTGGAATTAGTCATTTATAATCAATATTAAGAAATTACTAACAAGAGCCTGTGCCTTGCTAGAATGTTATTTGAAAGTTAGTTTGGTCTTAATTCAAGCGCACAGAGATATTTGCTCTAATTTGAAACAAACTTCCAGAAAACTGCAAAACCGCAGAAACACTGAGTTCCTTTAAATCAAGGCTAAAAACCAACCAGCTTAGAGTTGCTTTTGAACCATAATAAATGAAACATTAACCAACATTTTGATGTATAATGATGTAATGTCTACTTGTTTTCTCAATAGTTGACTGCTATGTGACTTTGTATTTTTGTGTTTTTATGATGTTAAGCACTTTGAACTGCCTTGTTCCTGAAATGTGCAATAAAAATAAACTTGACTGATTGATTGATAGACTTGGTCATATTTTGTGTTTTTGCAGTGATAATGTTTGATCTTCTTACTTTAATGAGCAGCAGGGCCTCTGTGAGTTCAGCCGCAGTGTAATCCTTCTCCTGCAAAGAGAGGAGCGTCAGATTGAGCGTATTTATCATCTGAAAGATCAGATCTCAGGGTTACGGTTTGGTGGAGACACTCACTCTGCTCAGATGCTCATTCAGTTTCTCCACTTGTTGCTTCTGTTCCAGAAACTGAAGCTGAAGCTTCTGGTTTTCTTCTGCCAGCTGCTCATTTTTGTCTGAATCAGTCAGAGAGATTTACTTATTTTACGTCACTTATTATCCTGATTTAACCCGGAGGTTGACGTTATGAGATGGGAACAGACCTCTCTCAGACTTGATCCTGTCAAGGATTTCGTTTTTGTCCACAAGGTCGGCCTTGAGCGCCGTCTCCAGCTGGACGATCTGTAGCTTCAGCTGTTGCTCCTGGAGATGCCACTTCTGCTGCTGGGAGACATCGAAGGCGCTGCGGACGAAACGAGAAACGGAGGCGATGACGGTGAGACAGAGATCTGAGCTCAAATTCAGGCAATTCTCTTGCCTGAATTTGTTTTTCTCTTTACTTATATGAAGTGTTGTCTTTTTGGTGCTTAAAGTACCAAAATTTTCACTTAACTTTATATTTTTGATGATCCGTCTGATGGTGTAATTTTTAAATATTAAATAATAATTTGATCAGTTACTCAGAACTTGAGTGGACTTTTTACCAAATACTTTTTTATGCTTACTTAAATCACTTATAGGACGGCTACTTTTTACTTTTACCTGGGTAAAAATACATTGAAGTAGTGCTACTCTTACTTCAGAATAATTTTTGGGTACTCTAAACTTTACAGCCCCACCTGCTCACCTGCCTCCTTGCTCACCTGTTCAGTAGCTTCTTGTTGCTCTCCTTCAGCAGCTCCCGCTCCTGCTCCAGGTCACCGATCCGCTCCCGTAACTGTCGGCAAACAAGGAGGCTACTGAGCGCGCTCACCAGAATGCCAGTAACCACGGTAACGGCTCTGCATCTCACCTGCTCCACCAGGATCTTGGTGACATTGACGGTCTGCAGCTGCTTGTCCAGCTCCAGATTCTTCATGCGCTCGGCTTTCAGCTGGGCCGTCAGCTCGTCCACCTTCGCCATCGCCGCGTCGTTACTCACCTTCATCGTCCGCTGGGCCTGGAGAACACAGGTGAGCTTCGGTTTCTCCTGCTGTGGCGCTGAATGCTGACGTTAACTCTCACGAGAAGTAACATTTCAGCTGCTTGGTTTGACCCAAGGAAATTTTGGGGGTCAAGCATCATTGCCGCATTTAGCAGCGTGTACATGAGGTTGATTGCCAGTGCTAAGACACTCCTGGCTCTCATTGGTTGTTTTCGAAAACAGCCAATCAAATAAAGATTACCTTAACTAATTTCTGTCCAGTTTTTATCTGACTTAAATTAGCATTTTTACCATTTTTGCATTATGCTTCCTTTTTAATTTTATTTTAATGTGAATGTGTGTTTATCTGCCATCATTGGTGGCCATGCTAACTGCCTGAGCATTCATGACAGGCTATGTAGTGGTGAACCAGCTGTAGCAGAGCAAAAAGAAAGGGGCAGGGCGTGAGCATAAGAGTGATTGGCAGCACTAAGACCCTCCTCCAGACTCTGATTGGTTGTTTCTCTGTATGTTTGATCATCCTAGATCAAACTTCTCACCTCCTGCAGCAGCCGGTATCGGTTCTCCAGCTCTGTCACGGCGTTGGATCTGTCAGCCAGCTGCTTCTGCAGTTTGATCATCGACACGTTGCTGCTGACCTGCGACCTGCAAGGAAAACAGGGTGTGTTTAGATCCCTGTGCTCCAGCTGCAGTCAGGCAGCTCTCCTCCATGAAGAAACCAACTTTAGAGTGGAAGTCTGCTGCTGTCGGGCCAGAAGGAGCCTCTCCTCGAACTCCTCCTCCCTCGTCCTCAGCTCCTCCTTCAGATCCTCTGATGCTCTTTCCAGCTCCTCCATACGACTCCGCTGAGACTCCACCATGTTCTCTCTGGAGCACCATGAAACATCCACTCATTACAACCATGAAACATCCACTCACTACAGCTCCTAAAGCATTTCTGAATGAGCTTTTTCTCAACATTTTCAAACAAACACACAGCGGCTTCTTTCACTACTGTAAGAAATTTTTTGCATGTTATTGTTTACATCGGATATATGCACAACTCTGGAAGGCAAAAAGACGATTCTTTTACATGCCGTCCAGAACCGCGCTGCAGCTGTAGAACAACTCTGTTCACAAAATGAAACCTGGAGATGTAGGTATTACTAATTTATTGCAGTGCGCCACAGCAAAGGGAAAAATAAAGCAGAAAACCGTTTAAGAACAATGCAAAACCAGATTTTTCTCACTCTGTATCAACTGCGCTACATGCAGACTCGTTGCCATAGCAACTGTATCAAGATTCAACACCAAAAAAAAAGCACGTAAACATTTTCCATACAAAGAACAGATCATTCAGTTCGTTACAGTTTTATGTTTTTAGGCTTGATGTTTATTTTGCGATCATTAATAAGTTGTCAAAGTCAAGCTAGCGTAACCAAACTACTTCCCTCTCTCTCGCTATTTTTTTCTGAATTAAAATTTTTTCCTGATCTTGTTATCTAGTTGTCATAATGTTGACAATTAGTAGCAAAGCACTGCGTCCGTCTTTCTTTTATATATCAGGCACACATTTAAGATTTAGCATGTTATGTTGTTAAATTGACAGCTAAAAACAATGCTAGTTATTGTCAGCTTTTTGTTCTCCAGCAGGGAGACGGGGGGCGGGATCTTGCGTGCATGATGTTATGCTGCAACGGCTCTATAGGATTCAACCAAGAGACCTCTGAGACAAACATGGAGCATACAAAAAAACACATAATTAATGATTTTGTGGTAATGATGCAAAACAAACAGAAGTTACAGGTTGCGGATCTCGGCCCTCGCCGCCTCCAGCAGGTTGTGTCCGTATCGATGAGTCTGGCCAGTCGGAGGTCTCCTGCCTCCTTCCAAACTCCTCCCACCTGAGGAAGAGACATACTGAGTGAGTTTCTGTCATCCTGACTGAATACAACCAAATGTTCTGAATTGAACAGATTCAGTTGGCTCTGAATGAATAGATTCAGATGATCCTTATCAAACAGATTCAGATGGTTCTGACTGAAGAGATTCAAATGATCCTAACTGAATGGATTCAGCGGATACTGACTCAACATATTCAGTTGGTCTGAACTGAACAGATTCAGATGATAATGATTTAATAAATCCTGACTGAACAGATTCAGTCTCCTAATTGTAATGGACACGCTGATCCACCTTTTTCACTTTTGATACCGACACCGATATCTGAGGTTTGGTATTGGTCGATATTGATCAGATACAGAAAAACAGCTCAACTCACTAAAAACATTTCTTTTATTTTCTTTTAAGACATAAATGTACCGCATTGCAGATTTATTTGCTAACTCTGCAAATAAGTTATCTCAAATAAGAGAAAAGGAAGATTAGAAAAAAGGAAGAATAGAAAAAAGCCAAGACAAACTTTGTTTTAATGTGCCTTGGTAATGTAATGTAATATAAAATATTTGTAAAGCTGCTAATAGAAAATTAGCTTGATAGCGACCTGGAACGGTTCAGTTCAACAGCCAAACATTTATGCTAGGGACTTTGTGTTTGTGTGAAACTGAGTTTAAACTTTAAATTAGTTGATTCTCATGGTGTGCGCTGTATATTTCTGAGGTATTTTGGCTTCAAAATGCCGTGTTTGATAACATTTGATAACAATAATTAAAACTTCTCAATGTTTGACATTGTCTAGCAAAATGATTTTACATCAGGCTACATGGCTGCTACATTAATGAGCTGCTCTAAGCTGGAGTTGAGGACATGCTGTTTGCTGCTGAGCAAAATCATTTTGTGGCTAAAACAAACATTATTTTTATAACAACTTCTAAGTTATGTGAAACTTCTGTTAAATCATTTGAATGCATAGAATCAGTCCAGTACCGGTACCGGTTCACATTCTCAGGGGAGAAAGACTCACCTGGTATAAATTACATTTTTAAAAGAAATTTATTTAGTCAAAGAATGTTATGAATAAGTGTGTAGAGCTGCACCAATTGCAGTTTTCTGGCCGATCCCTGGTTACCGATCTTTAAAGAGCCTGACCTGCCGATTTTGATTTTGGTTGATGATTGTTTTTTGTCTGAAAAAAATTAATGTATCCTATTATACATGTATATAATGTAAACAGTACTGCCAGAGATCCAATAAGTTTATAACAGGTGTGTGAATGATCTAATGATCGGACTGCTGATTGCAGCCAGTCCACATTGTTAGCAGAACTAGAGGGCTCCAAAACCATGGAGCCCCATTCGCTCCATGGGGCTTGGGGCCCCAAGGAGGCTTGAGCCGGCCCTGTCTGCAGCTGTGTGTTTATAATGAAATAAGCCGGCTCCATCCTCTGACATTCTGTAAATGTTTCTTTTCATTATCAGTTTTTTTTTGCAGGCAGCCTGGACTCACTTCTTGGTCGAGCAGGAGACGGAGATGAAGCATCATCTCTGAGCTTCTTCAGGCCAGAGTTCACCCGGGACGGAACGTGTTCATACTGCGTCTGCCTCCGGCTGTACGAGTTGAGGATCTGCTGTTTGGCCACCAGGAGGCGCTGTTTCAACCCCTCCTTCTCACCCTGCAGCGCTCTGACTTTGTCCTGCAGCTCCTCGACCATTTCCTCCATCTCCACGTCTCTGAATCGGGTCGGAGCGTGAGCTGTGCCAGCAGCCAGCTGCTCCATCCGCCCGCGGTCCTTCACCAGCTTCATCAGCTTCGTACCCAACCTGGTCAAGAGTCGCAGCGTTACTGAATGTCAGATTTACATTTACTGGAGTAACTTTTTTTGGAAAAAAATTTACTTTTAGAAGTATTTTTACTATGCTGTACGGTTTACGCTTACTTTAGTAAATTTGTTATTAAGTATCTCTACTCTTACTTGAGTAAATCTTCTAAATTTTCTACCCACAAACATGTTTTAGCCAAAAATTCACCAGATACAGACACACACCTGCAGTTTTTGTTTAAGTTTCAGAAGTTTTACATTGAAAAAAACTGATTTGGAAAAATGTTTCTTTCACCCAATTCTGTTATTTTGTAATTATGTTACATATATATATATATATATAATTTTGCTCTTTAAAATATAAAATTTCCACGTAACTTTATATTTTGGTCCAGCTGATGATGTAATTTATAAAATATTAAATGATAGATGTTTTGATAAGTAACTCAGTACTTGAGTAGACTTTTTTTACTGCTGTCATACAGCTCTGGGAAAAAGCTTAGCCTCTGTGTCACCACAGCACACCCCAGTTTCTCTGATTTTATAGATATGTGTTTGAGTACAATGAACATTGTTCTTTTTTTCTATGAACTACTGATAACATGTCTCTGAAATTCCGAACAAAAATTTACTATTTATTTGCAGAAAATGAGAAATGGTCAAAATGACGAAAAAGATGCAGTGCTTCCAGACCTCAAATAATGCAAATAAAAACAAGTTCATATTTCTTTAGAAACAACAATACTAATATTTTAACTCAGGAAGAGTTCAGAAATCAATATTTGGTGGAAAAACCAGGAGGTTTTCAGTGCAGTGGCATTTTTTCCAGAGCTGTATATTGTGGCATCATTAGCATAAATTGCCATCGTGGTTTGCTGCAGGGCAAAAAGCAGGCCGAAAATAACACAGGTCCCAAGAAGCTGCCTAGCAGAACTCCACACTGCAATTATTTTATAAAACATTATACTGAGAAAGATAACTAGTAATCATGAAACATAAAAACCAGGTCAGCCCCTTTGTGTGGAACAGATCCATTTGAAAACAGTAACACTGATTGGTGTGTGCGTCTCACTTCTTAATCTTGTCATTCTGTTTGTGAAGTTGCTGTTTTTGCTGCAGCGTCTCCTCCAGGAGACGCAGGTAGCGGTCCTCCAGCTCATCCCTGGACATCTTCCCGATGTTCTGCTTCTCCAGGGCGTGCTGATGCGCACTCGGATCTGCAGGTGGAAACAGCATCAACACCTTTACTAACGTCAGATCTCCACCTGGGTATTTAACATTTCAATGAAAGGAAACAGCAGATATGTTAGAGATAACTGAAAATACACTTCGATGCATAAGTCCAGTTGCTGGTTGAACTTTTAACAGTAGAAACAGGAACTGTACATATGTAGACCTGTCACAGTAATAATGGAAAAATTTTGCTGGACGATTAATTGTCCCAGAAGAAACGATAAAATTGTTGTTTTGAGACCATTTTAAAGCAATATAATGGTAATGTTATAATAGTGAAAGGACACATTCTCTCAAAGATCAATAAACTTTAAATTCTAACAAATGTTTAACACTGGACCTGGAAGACATTTTAAATATCCAAAATAAATCAGACGGATGACTTTTGTCATCCAGTTTTTGGTTGAAAGAGAGAAAAGAGAAAAGTAATAAATGATGCAAATAGAAATTACTGGGCTCATTTAATTGTCATGTGATTAATTGATTAATTGATTTATTGTGACAGGCCTACACATAGGTCTGTGCACATGTTATCCAGGAGGCGTGACGCACTTTGTGGAGCGGCGGTGAGTCGGGACAAGTTGATGGTCATGTCTCTGACCGGGAGGTCTGAAGCCGTCTCATCGAGGACATATGACATGTTCCAATCTGAAAACAAATACAACCTTCTTTAAATTCTCAGATTTCAGTCACAGACATCATCCAGCCGGCAACATTTAGATTCATATAAGATTTCTCTGTAGACAGTTTTTGCTGCAAACCTCTGAACTAGCTCCACCTCAGCATCTGATTTGCAAAGCAAACAGCAGAAATAGCACTGGGGTTGAGGAATTATTGCAAAGTTTATCATGATTTCATAAGAATTTTAATGTATAGTTTATGGTAATAGCAGTAAACTTTACATCAAATATCCTGCAACTTCTAGAAGTGTCTCTGCTTCTCCTGAGCTGAATAATCAGGTGATCAGCAGGACTCTGGAGAACCTGACTGCATACTGAGGAGGTAGTTCAGCCATTTGTTGGAGCAGGTACACACAGGGCCGGCTCAAGCCTCCCTGGGGCCGTCAGCGGCTGCTTAGTTTGGTTATGCCTTGGGCCAGCCCTGGGTAAACATCTAAGCATTGCAGCACACCGACCATTGAGAACTGGAGTTGCAGACCTCTGCTTTCCATGATGATGTTGTTGAACCATAAAAACTAAAATTATTGTTAGTTTGTTGATTTCAAACTGTTATTTTGAAATAGTTCGGTAAGTTTTTCTTTTTTGATTTTGTTGGTTTGTTGACATCTGTAGGGTTTTGACACAAGTGCAACAAAGTCCCACCCATACAAACTACTGCCACAAAAAAGCAAAATTAAACATTGTAAATGCTTTTTATCATCACTTTCATTGTTATTGAAATAAATACGTTAAAATGACAAGATTTTAAGTCCACATCATCCATCCCTAAATAGCACAAACACACCACAGGTCAAGTTCAGGAACTATAATAAACACAAACATTTGAGTTTTTTTGACCACCCTAACTTCCTGCTATTTATTTTTTAATTTCATACATGATTACATCTGATAGGAAGACTTGCTGATTGCACCATTTCTCCTTCAAGTACACTTGTGCATTATTTTCCTGAGTTAATATGTTTTAGTTGATTAAAATGTTTAATAGTGACAGGGTTTATGAGTTGAAGCTGGATCATGTTCACTAGTTTTTGTTCATTACAATATCAAGAACTAATACTGATGTGATTTCAGCATTACAGACAGAGGGAAATATATGTAATCCATCCATCCATTTTCTAACACTCTTGTCCCCAGTGGGGTCAGGAGGGGTGCTGGTGTCTATCTCCAGCTAAGGTTTCGGGTGAAAGCCGGGGTCACCCTGGACAGGTCGCCAGTCTGTCGCAGGGCAACGCAGAGACAAACAACCATGAACACACACACTCACTCACACCTAGGGAGAATTTAGAGAGACCAATTAACCTAACAGTCCTGTAATAACATACATTAATGTTTTGTAGTTCTAAATGTGTACTATAATAAAAATAAGCAATCAGAGTACAACTTTACAGTCTTCCTCACGTCAAATTGAACAATATCAATGTGTTACTGACAGATTTTGTTTTCCACAAAACTCGTCTTATCATATCTTTCTTGTAACAACACTTCAGAATAACACATTGTAAAGTTTGCTTATTTCCTTATGGAGGCACATTTGTAAGATCAATGCCTTTGTGGATCGAACAGCGAGTTTATTTTGAGGGTTATGCTCTTGAGAAACTTGCCAAATCCTCTCTGGCAGGTCAAATGGACGGATGATAATAAAACGATGGTTAGATGAAGGGATGGAAATTAATGTAACCTTATGGAAATTACACAAATATTTTATTTTCCCTTCTGCTATATTTTCTCATATCACATTTATCCTGCTCTGTAAACATCTTAATAAAATTACAGAAATTTTCCAGAGTAAATGGTTTATTCAAGTTTATCTCCATCAGTCTGAAGCTAACGTCGAAGCTAACGGTGTCATTCAATCACCTATTGAAGGTCAAATATGACCTTTTTAACATACATAAGTGTATATTTCACTATATTGTACCACCTTTAGTATCTTGAATACTTTTTAATCACTTCTTACCTTTGAAAAAGACTTTATTCCGCTCAGAGTCACGGTTGCTACCGAAAACAACCGTTTATGTCGCTATGGTACTAGAACGCATGCGCAGAAGGGTAAAGCCTTCTGGGAATTGTAGTCTTTTTAAATGAATGTCTCACAGCCTTTCTTTTTTGTGTTTATGCAGTTTTAAAGGATTGAAATAGTGATGTTAAGTGATATAAAGCTCTTGAAGCGAACAGGAATCTAAATAAATACAGTTCAAAACTCTCTGACTGTGCAAAGAGGTTGTGTTTGTTTATGAATATTTGTGTATCTCCTTCATCTCCTGTGATTTCCATCATGTTTAAGCCATGACAGCCTGACAGTTTGTACATGCACATGTGAGCAGCGTGATGCAGAGGCGACTCGCTGCCGTATCACACAGTCTGACAGGCCGGCTGTCAGACGCCTCTCATGAATCTCCGATGGATCTAATTTTGCATCCTGAGATGAGCAATCCGGCTGGAAAGGATGAGTTTTCTCCACATGTCAGACTCCATTGGGCCGTGACACAGTGTGCTGTAACCTTTGACCCCTCCCCTCTTCTGGTAACGCAGTGAAATCTGTCAGGGAGTTGGTCTGCCGTTCACATTCATGATGCCCACCAAGCTGGTGTTCAGCAGGCCATGCATGGGTCCGTGCAGCAGCTGTCAAGTGCATGATCAGACGAGCGTGCAGGACCTTCGTACAGTCATCTCTACCCCCAAATTCTAATATAGGTAGATTTCCCCAAAGCATAAGGCGTCAGGCTGTTTATTCAGATTTACAAAGAGGAGGGAGGCAGGCAGGTCTGAGCATGTTACTCTTCAGTGGGAGAGGGAAAATGTTGGTGTCTGCAGATCCAGGGAAATCCAGGCGTCGCTGACCATAAACAGACTTAAAATAATACAGAAAACATGCAAGGTGACCAGAAAGAGATGGAAGCAAATTGAATATTAAGATGCTTAAAACATCAAATAAAAAAAAGGAATTACAGCTAAGTCGTCTAATGTCGGGGTTTTATTCTTTTTGAGTGACATTAATGTTTAGCATGTCAAAGCAATTCATATTTAGGACTTTGTTACATTTTCTTGCATAAACAGCAGGAAAATATTTCTTCCGCACAGCAATGTGAAAAGAACATATAATAGTTCTACAAACAAATATTCTAATTGTTAGATTATTTTGTAGAATTAAGATAAATTGATAACTCTTGAGATTTTCTAGATTTTTGCATGAATTGGAAAAGCATTACATCATAAGAAACGGCAATAATGTAAATTAGACTCAAAGTCAAGTTTATTTGTATTTCAGCAACAAGGCAGTTCAAAGGGTTTTACAGAAACATCATAAAATGGTAAATAGGGGAATATATAGATTATACTGCTTAAAAACAAAGCAGTACATTTGGACTTTTTTTGTTGTAAATCTTCAATATAATATTTAAGATTAACAATCAATTAAGACTAACAGGAATTCTGTAACACTTCCTCTTGCTTTTTTCATTCATGTATTTTTGGACAAATAATCTTATCATTGTTTTATTCCAACAGAAAAGTATGTACTGACACTAAGTATCTATTTTTATTAGCTCTTAGTTTACTATTTGTTCAAACTAATTAGAATTTTTGTGTGCAAAAACCTTTTTGTCATCAGAAAATAAATATAATCAAAGAATTGCTAGTTATTTATATAAAATTAATAGTATTGGCTCTAAAAGAAGCAAAAAACTGAATTTAAAATTGCTTTGATAGTTTTTCTTACAACACCTGATGATTCTGATCTGGATTAAATATTAAAATCAGTTATATTGGCTCCCTGGTCCGCTGAATTATTCAGAAATCTGTGAAATATCCCGATGCACCGCTAGGTGGCAGCTGTTGAACGTCAGAGGGAATCGAACTGTTTCTGTCCTTCATTCACAAGTCTGCTCCTCCAAAAGCTGCATTGTTCATGTTTTAGTTTCTGCTTCATAAAACTGTTAATTTATTCTCTGCATGTAAAAATAAAAAAATTAAATAAAATAAGAGACAATGCAAAAGAATCTCATAATTTACTGACACTTACCTGTTTTTTACAGAACGTATGAATACCAGTAGTTTAAATAGTATAATAAGCCACCTCTGACCCAATGGCTGCGTTTCCATGTACTAATACGCCAATTTCTTTAAAAATTTAACTTTTTCGATAAAAAGTTTTCTGCACTAAGATGAGGTGGATTTTCCCTCGTATTGAAATTAGAATATTTTGTAAAACTTTAATAGAAACACTTGTTTCGGATCACAACAGTCATGTGATCAACAACCTGACGTTGCTACTGGCGGAAACGACGAAGAAGACAACAGGAAGTAGTTGGAATATGATGACTCTTCCTTTTTTTTATGACTTTTCACATGAACAAACTTATTCATGTTTGATTTTAATTGCGTTTCTTATTTAATGGAAACACTGCAATTGCAAAACTGTTGTTTTTTTTCCGATCGTCAATGTTTTGCGCACTTTTGTAATGGAAATGCAGCTACTGATGTCATGTCCGGTCTGCAGCTCTTTCCACCGGATCTTGGAAACTAAACAAAGCTGAAATTATGCAGCAATGTCTTCAGTATTTGTGTTTCCGCTGATTCTAAAATTGTGGAATTACAAAACAAAATAGCTTCATGGAAACATTGAAATTTTGAAATAGCTCATGTTTTTTGCTAAAATGTTTTAACACTGAAAGGAAGGGGTATTTTAAAGAACTGCAATGGAAACCCATTTTTTCGCATCACAACCGGATGTTACTACTGGCGGAAAAGACAAAGAAGAGAACAGAAAGTAGTTGGAGGATGATGACGCGGTATGATTCTAATGACTTATTGTGAACAAACGTATTCTGATATGATTTAAATTGGGTTTCTTTTTTTAGTTTGTCAAAATTGCGTTTTGTTTTTTTTTAACATTACTGGAATATCTGCACACATTTGTAATGGAATCGTAGCTCCCAGTAGCATCATGTCTGCTCTGTGGCTCTTTCTGCCTAATCTTGGACACATAACTAAAGTGAGATCATGCAGTAACGTCTTTACTGTCAGTCACACACACCAAAACGTCTTGTGAAATTTGTCTTTTTCAGAAGTCAAGCCTTCAGGTCCGCAGACATGAACAGTGTGAACTCCTGCAGAGACTTCTCACTTCCTCCCAAAAAAAGAAGCCAGACGTTTCTTCATATCAAGAAATCTACGCTGCGTTTCATGTGCGTGAATGAGGTCAGCAGGTCATCTCTCTGCTTTGTGTCTTCAAACCATCTTTTAAGTGTGCAGTCAGACTCTTGAAAAGACAATCTGCTGCTAAAATGTTTAATCTGCTCCTCCTGGGGATCATGATGGAGGGTTGAAACAAGACAAAGGTGTCAGTTAAGAAGAAAACACTTCAAATTGGAGCCGATTAAACTTTGAAATGTTTAAATCGCTCCCTGCTGAATTGTCTTCGGAGTTAAAAAAGGTCAGCTTGTTCCTCCGGTGAGGACAGATGAATGGTGTTTGTTTACTCCGCTGTCAGCGCGGCTCAGTGTTTCTGTCGTCGCCTCTCATCCCGCCGTCAACGCTGGAGATGTGACGACATGTCGGCCAGTCTGCGGCGCAGCGCTCAGGTGTAATTAACTCCGCTGCGTGTCAAGTTGGAAACCCATCTCCCGTCGCTGCTGAACCAATTACAGCCGCAGCTTTAACTCACTAATGTTTTATTTACCGTCGGTACGGGAGGAGCCGGCGCTGATTTAAAGGAGCTGTCACTGATAAACACAGAAGAAATCAGGGTTTCATATTCTGCATTTAAAGGCAAGAAACTATCAGTAACAAACTCCTGGTAAATATTCAGATCAATAAGATCTTCACCTTCTGTCCATTTTACTGATTTAGTGACACATTTATTTTTGTTGTGGGTTAACAAACTGCTCAGATGAGGATGTTTTTGTCTGAGAGTCTGAAAGTTTTCAAAGAAAATCAACCAGGAAAAGATGAATAATTATAAAACTGATGTGTATTTTAATCCAGCAGAAATGCAACGACTGATAGATGGATGGATGGATGGATGGATGGTTGGATGGATGGATGGATGGATGGATGGATGGTTGGATGGATGGATGGATGGATGGATGGTTGGATGGATGGATGGATGGATGGATGGATGGTTGGATGGATGGATGGATGG